>CAJHNH020008510.1:510000-775000 GCA_905116865.2 Candidula unifasciata | reverse complement strand
TGAGACTAAGTGCAGTCAAACAACGGCAAACCGGGCGTCTGACAATACCGAGCCGATCACAGAGCGACAGCCAAATAGAGCTCTAAAAGACTAAACAAGTTCTTTTATTAATTGATGGCTGGCCAGGTTTCTCCGCGTTACAGTCTAAAACTAATAGCTTTTCCTAGGGCCTCTTGGGTTGTCACAGATGGATGGATGGGTAATGGGATAATGGGTGGTCGATTGATGGATGGATGAATAGGTGAGTGGGTTGATGGGTGAGTGGATTGATGGGTGAATGAATTGACTTGATGACAGACAGACAATCAGGCAATCATAGCACCAGCAGCCGTGCAGCCTCAATAACAAACTTATGAGTTCAACAACTATGATATGAAGATCAACGTATCAACGTAGACAAAACAGAAGTGATGACATTCACCAGAAAAGGAAGAACCACCAATATCAAAATTGACGAACGCCAGTTAAAGCAAAGGATTTTTACATATTTAGGGAATATTTTTTTCAGAAGACGAAAGAATGAATAAAGAAATCCAACAAAGGCGCAATAAAGACAATCAATTTTTAGGCCAAATTGCACTAATTCTGAAATGTAAGCATGTGAAAATGAACACTAAAAGAGCACTGTTTAACGCAATATTCTTACCAACGCCCTGCTATTAATGTCAAACATGGATACTGTCTTCAGATGACAAAAAGAAAATAGTCACGACATAAATGAAATGCTTACATACTATTCTATGTGTTACGAGCAAAGATCGACTTAGGAACGATGAAATCAGGAGAAGAATCGACAGAGAACCAATACTAAACTCAATAGGTAGACATCAAATAAAATGGTTTGGTCATGTAACAATACTGGCATCAGACAGGGCACCGCAGAGAGCAATGCTATACAGATACAACGTTTTAGAGACCCAGAAGTCGACCACGCAGAACATGGACCGCAGAAATATCAGAGACACTGGAAAGTACTATATTCGAAGCAAACAGAAGTACCCATTCTATAGATCTCTTCCTTCCATGATGCAGTGAGGCATTCCAGTAGTAGAGAAAATGTGGGCGGGCAGACAGACGGAAGGAAAGATATGTACTTGAAGTGAAAGACCCCTAAGTACCAAGAAAAATAAAGAAATAGAGTTCGTTATGCTTGGACTAGAGCCAGAATTATTCTAGCCAAGACATGAGATCTTTTGTATACACTCTAGATAGCAGTATCAGTAAAACTAGAAACCGTTAAATACCAGTCATAATTCAAACAACTGGAACTATAATCACATTAAACATTTTGGTTTTTTTTTTACACAAAATTAACGTATACTTCCCAGACAATACATTAACAACAACCAACGTGCTCGACCAGAATCTAAAGTGCTAATCATTTCCAGCTAAGGAAATATGATAATGAACGCATACGGTCAGAAAAACTACCTCAATAACGTCAAAAACCGAAACATATTAACATTTACGTTAAGCTTCAATATGTCACGATACCAGTAAATCACTTATATAGCGACCTGCAATCAAACAATATCCGAGCGAGCATACACACTGATATATCTACCCACACAGTTCAACTACTAGAGTCAAATTCAGATTTAACTATTGAAACATACCACCGCCATGAAATCAGCAGGTTCAGTCCGAAAGCCAAAATGAGACCGTTTCGGAGTGCGCTGGCTTTTTTTATACCCAGTGGCCAGACTTCTTCGCATTTTCAATCGAAGGGGAATGGGCCGGAGTATCAGAGAAAAAGTCTGATTTGTGTAGGGTTAGGAACACACTGGGACGGGAGTGCAGAGAGTGGCCAGCGGGTGCTATGGAGGTGGAAGTCAAACAGTAGATTCACGATAATTCTCGCCCAGATGGTCTGATTATCTATACAGATGGTTCGGTGTTGAGATGGAAGAGAAGTGCCAGGGTTTTGTAGTGAAAGCCAATGGAAAATCTTTAGTGCAGGACAGCTTGGCATACGATACCACCACGTCTAGCATGAGAATGGAGCTGTAGACGGTAACTGCAGCTTTTCGGTGGCTAGAGAACAAGATGCATACACGTGTCGTAATTGTAACATACTCTGAAAGCATCTGAGAAAGGCAAAGACAGGCATGCTTCGAGCAAAGTGTCAAGCTCCACTGGGAAGGTCACGGGTAGTGAGCATACTTGAGATCTTTTCTCCAGGCAATGATGGCGGGTTGGGGAATGAACAGGCAGACAGGTTAGCTGGATCTGCACTACTGATGGTGAATTGATACATGACAAAGCAGATGTGGTCAGGACCCTTTAGTAACAACAAGCAACGGAGTCAGAAGCGAAACGAAATTTTTATGGCCTATAGAGAAAGAGGCAACTGGGTGTAACCAGTGGGTCTGGCCGGCTCATTACACTCAAAGGAAAGGCAAGATGGACATATAACCAGATTACGAAAGGTACCACCACGTCTAGCATGAGAATGGAGGTGGAGACGGTAACTGCAGCTTTTCGGTGGCTACAGAACAAAATGCATACACATGTCGTAATTGTAACATACTCTGAAAGCATGCTAAGAAAGGTGAAGACAGGGATGCTTCGAGCAAAGTGCCAAGCTCCACTGTGAAGGTCACGGGTAGTGAGCACACTTTAGATGGATCTATAACCAGATTACGATAGGTACCATTAGTATTGGAACCCTGCGCTGGCTGCTGGAGATAAGGACGGAGCACGCATGTGTATGCCCGAGTGCTGAATTGTCAATTCTTTACTCAACTCAGTACGGTCTGGGAAGAATGGCGCAGCGAGGAGTTAAAGGGGATCTGGCCGGCGCTCAACACTCATGGGGAAGGTGAGACCGATATACAATCAGACAGTTACTGGTGCCATCGGAATTAGAACTCTTCACTTGCTGCTGAAGATGGGGACAGTGCGCTTATGGGGGGTCTCCCGAGTGCTGTGATGTCGATTCTTAATTCCACATTTGCAAATATGTAGATAGATATCTGGCGGACGTTTGCCAGGTAGTCAGACATGCACAAGCTAAGATAGATAGGCAGACGGGCAGTGCAGTTACCCGCAACACATAATTTCTGTATACAAATGTTTCGGCATAAACAGGGTGCGATAACTTACGAATCAATCAAAATTTTAGTCAGCATACACACTGCGCATGCGTTTACACGAATGATGTCATGGAGTTAAGGATGAGTGGTTGTAGGTGGGAAATTTCCTCCCACTCCTTCGTCGATTGCAAACACGTCCTCGATCCCGCGCTTGTCTATCTCGATATAATCTAATCCAATGGGTCTCGTGTAGGCTGTAAGAATAAAAATATATTGAAATTCACTGTGAACAAGTACGTGATAAGAACAGCGCAAGCACACGCCAACGCATTCGGGACAACGAAACCTGTGGGATTTATGGGTTTTCCCTATTACATTTCTTATTCTTTCTTCTTCTTCTTCTTCGTTCACCTGCTATAAGCTCCAGCAAAAAGTATTGGTTGTTCGTCCATTTGGACTTATGCTTTGTGCCAGGACCTAAGTTTTGAGTGCATATCAGTTTTACTGGCCTATTTGTGTGCAGTTGGTTGTTCCTTGCTGCTCCGACTTCGAAGGAAGCCCCAAAATAGTCAACTTCTACCATATGCTTACTGAGAAATCTAAGTATTACATAGCGTAGGATAAAATGTAATGGAAGTATTTACTGCTAGCTCTTCTTGTTGTAAAAACGCCATTATGATATAATAGTATTAGTATTAGCAGCAGCAGCAGCAGCAGCAGCAGCAGCAGCAGCAGCAGCAGCAGTAGTAGTAGTAGTAGTAGTAGTAGTAGTAGTAGTAGTAGTAGTAGTAGTAGTAGTAGTAGTAGTAGTAGTAGTAGTAGTAGTAGTAGTAGTAGTAGTAGTAGTTGTTGTTATTGTAACAATTTCTTGCTGTGAAGTGGTGGTTTTTTCAACAGCAGCAGCAGTAGTAGTTGTAGTAGTAGTAGCAGTAGTAGTAGTAGTAGTAGTAGTAGTAGTAGTAGTAGTAGTAGTAGTAGTAGTAGTAGTAGTAGTAGTAGTAGTAGTAGTAGTAGTAGTAGTAGTAGCAGTAGTAGTATAGTAGTAGTAGTAGTTGTTGTTGTTTTGTTGTTGATGTTGTTGTAAACATTTACTCTCCATGAAGTGGGTTTTTTTTTTTTTTAATGCAAAGAATATGCAGTTGTCAGAGGGGATAGGAATATGTTGTAGAGCTGCTTAAGAAAATATGGAATCAGCAAACGCCTAACTTAAGTGTGTAAGAGCATATATACATCAAGTAAAAGTTGCATAAGAACAAGAGCAGGTAAATCGCAACCTTTCGAAGTAAATTCAGCAGTAAGATAGGGATGTGTGCTATCTCCTCTGCTTTTTATAACGAACATCGACAATCTATGCAAAGAAACAGAAAGCGAAGAAAAGATTGATATATAAGAATTGTTATATGCAGATGATCAAGTATTAATAGCTAAAACAGAAGAGAGTTTAAAGAATCATATGAACCAAGTGAATACTAAGTTTGAGAACCAGACATGCAAATTTAAATATCTAATGTCATCTTTCACCTCATATGGAAGAATGGATAGAGAACTCAACATACGATGTGCGAAAGCAAATCAGGTTATGGGACAATTAACGCAGCTTTTGGCGCACAGAAAAACACCTCTGTCAACCAAAGCAAATTCCAATTCCAATTCGTCCAACAAAAATTCCAAATTTGATCCTTTTTCAGCCTCCTGGAGGCCTGCTATATCGAGGAAGGTTCCTTGGTTGTCTTATCTGATTTCCTTTTATTTGTGGTGTGTAGTCACACCTGATATTTCGGTTCTTTGCTTCCTTGCTGCACTGTGGTGCTTGTGGTTGTTGGGTCTGGTGTGGTCTAGTTCTCTTTGTGATGATATCGACGGGTATTAGCTGATGTTGCTGGCGCTTGGCTTGCCTCGTGCTGATCGCTGAGCTGGTGCCCTGTTGCTGCTTGGTTACCGTTCTGTAAAGCCGCCGGTAAAAGCCAAACAAACACCGGGTCACAACGTCTCAAACAAAGCTCTTTTTCAGGACAACCAGGGCCGTCACAATCTGTTGTTGTGATCAGCCCGTTTTTTATTTCTACGGAGTGTGGAGAAGTAGTGGAAGTAAGATAGGCTGCAAATGAGGGATCTAATTTGCTCGAATGTGCCAGGAGATGTGATAGTTAGGTCGGGAGAATGAGAGCGACAGATAGATTGAGAGAGATGGGTTCAACTCCTGGTGGGTTGAGGTCCCTTGGTCTGAAATAAAAGTGAAAGGCATTTGTTAAAATATATGTGGTGTGGGGTGGGGTGGCATGAGAGAGACTGGAATTCCCAAGTGCTGGTCCCCTTAGGTGCAATGCCCTCGGCTATCTGCATCGGAACGTCGGATGGCCTGTGGTAGTTTCCGTTGCCTTCTTATTCCTGAAAATATACTAAGTTAAGATTTTTGGTTAGCTCAGTGGCATTTGCGTAGTTATTCGCCCATGGGGCTGTTGCGGGTGGGTGGGGCTTCGGTGTGGTGGTGCTGGCTATCCAGGGAAGGGACAGTGCAGCTTCTAGTACTGGTTTGCCTCGCTTATACTACTTGTGGCATAAAAGAAGTAAAAGTAAAGGACCCTTTTCCACGCCTTTAGGCGTATAGGGCATATAGGGCTAGACCTATATTTTTATAGACCAATCGGCACAAGATGGGTGATATGGTCAGCATCACGCCGGCCGCCTTTACTTTCCCGGGACTGCACCCGGTACCCACTCAAGGCTGGGTCGACCTGGGAGCCAAGGT
Organism: Candidula unifasciata; assembly: GCA_905116865.2. Taxonomy (NCBI): domain Eukaryota; kingdom Metazoa; phylum Mollusca; class Gastropoda; order Stylommatophora; family Geomitridae; genus Candidula; species Candidula unifasciata. The sequence continues at coordinate 769,216 of CAJHNH020008510.1, read as the reverse complement.
CATTTTTGAAATAAGTCCGGCTCCGCCAGGGAGCGAACCCACGACCTTCCGATCCGCGGCGAGCGTCTAGCCGCTCGGCCACGGCGACTCCCACTTGTGGCATGGTGGTGTGTTAATCTCCCTTCTCTGCTTCATCATCGGTTGTTGTTGCTAGTCTCCTTACCTCTTCTCTCATTTTCACTATTTTGGCTAAGGTTTCATTTAGTTCTCCGTGTAGTTTGTTTCTAAAATAGCGTGCTCTCAAGCAGTCAATTTTTTGCATTCGAGACTCTTCGTTCATCCTTTTCTGGTCGGTGTGGAGGTGCACTGAGTGTGATGACGCCTCCAGTCTGTGTGGGGATATCTTTTTGTTCGCGCTTCGGAGCATTTTTTTAAAGTTGGCCTCCATGCTCTCAAGGATTTCATCATCAGTTTTTGTTCCTGCTTCTGGGGCTGTGATTTCGGCTTTGGTGATTGTGCTGCTGTTGACCGTCTGCGTTATATTGTCTGTGGATGTGAATTTGTCGGCTATGCTGATACTTGGTTTTTTCACAACTTTGCTGGAGGCCTCTCTTTCTTTCTCTAACAGGGCACGCTCCATTCTTGCCGCCAGCACTGCAGCTTCGGCTTCTGCTTTTGCCTGGATCATAAGGGTGACTTCTTTATAAGTGCATTCTCGGGCTTCTTTGAGTGCTTCGGTTTCCTTTCTTCTCTCCTCCCTTTCTTCTTGTCGGCGGGTCTCGTCTGCTGCTTTTTCTGCTTGGAGATTTAGAGTCATTTCTAGCAGGTTTTCTGCATTTGTGCAGCCTCTGCTGGCCACTTTGTTTGCTACGAGACTTGTTCTTGTCTGTCTTCTTTCAAGGCTTTGATTTCGTCACGCATCTGCGAAATCAGGTCTAGCAATTGGGTTCTGTCGGCGTTGGCCTCGGTAGCGTCAGACTTTTCTTTGTGGAGAGCTCTGATTTCAGCTAAAATTTCAGAAATTTATAGCGAACTTTCAGGGTCCTTTGTGGCTGCGATCGCCTTATCGGCTCTTCTCTCTGATTTGCGTTGTGCTGACTTCCCTCTTGGTTGCTTTGGTGCTACTGGAAACCTGGGTGCCACGTATATCTTTCTAGCTGTTTCGTGGGCTGCTCTTAGTGTCTTCTTGCACTGCTGGAGATACGGGCAACCCATGTATCTCGCGCCGTGTGCACCGGAACAGTTGGAGCACTTGCGGTTGCTGTTCGGTTTTTTGAAATTAGTGTCAATTTTGTCTAGCGGGCACTCCTTGAATTCGTGGTCCTCAGAACAGTATCTGCACGATAGGCTGCTGCGGCAGGACGAGGCTGTATGCCACGCGCTATTGCAGCGTGAGCACTGCCTGATGTCTGGTGTGTTGGTCTCAGGCTGCCGCTGTTTGTGAAGGCGAGGGGGTCCTTGCGTCGCTACCGAGGCGGCTTCAGGAGCCACTGAAAGGTCGCCTCCCGGGGGAGCGGCCCTCTGTGCTGGTGATCATGGTGTGTCAGTTCTAGAACTGGCTGTCGTTCTAAGCGTAGTTTCCATTTTCTATGGTAATTGTTAAAGTTCACGATTGTTTTTAGAGGTTAAACGCACGCCCTAAGTCACGGTTTTAAAGTGTTTATAAGGTAGATTATAATTACATAGGGCGTTGTTCCTTCCTCTGGTGATTCTTGGCTGCACTGGTCACCTGTGTAGTTCATGCTGTTGGCAGTTATCGTTTTGCTTGGTGCGTACACGGGCTCCTAATGACCCAAACGCAGCCGATCACGATAGCTTAGTCGAGACCACGGCCAACTCTAGATTTAAATAGGCCAACTGGGTCAACGGGGATTCCCGTTCTTGTGCAAGAATTGAGTCCCTCCGTGTTAACAGTTTTTATCGTGGAGATGTATGCACAAATTAAACAAAAGTTTCATTAATTTTCTACATATTTTATAGAACTATACGTCATTTTTAAGGTAAATAAGTGTGCCAATTAAATATAACAATAAAGGCTCTTACAGACAAACAAAAATGCTTTTGCTACAGTCAACATAAACATAAACATCAATAACGTTTAGATATAAACTAAAAGTTATTCCAGCAAAAGTAAAGAAATAGTGCTAACTCTTTGATTCTGAGAGGGTATTGTTGCATCTGAGGAGCCGCGGAATATACAGCCGGACGTGGTCGAGACAGACTCAGCCGAATGTCAAGCGAATCAGTGTCAAGTAGCTAGCTATCGAGAATCAGGCAGCGAATGTGTAGTTAGCGGGCGACGTGGCGAGGCGGGCTTTATTTGGGCGTTCAGCGGGTTGCTCGTGTGAAGGCTGTCAGCGGACTGTTATTAAACCAAAGCAAATCTCGGCTATCCTCCTTATAACGGTACTAAATTATCAAGGCCAAAAATATACCCTAACAGGGCCTCAATCACATGTCAATTACGAACTTCGGCGACTTAAATTGCGAACTTCCGGCGACTACCGCCACCGCCGAGAGTATCTTAGCTGCTTGGACTGGGGTAAAATAGATGCTAACGAGCAGCAGCTACCGCATCTCCTGCAGCTTTCTTCATTTCATTTTCTGGTGAGTCCCAGCCATCTAGTTTAACCCCGCTCCACGCCGTGTGTAGCGGCGTCGGCGATACTCTCCCTCGATAATTTGAGACCGTTATTCGGAAGATAGGCGAATTTCCTAACAACAGAGATGCGGTGTCTTGGGATAGCTGTGTGACAAGAAGAGATAAACTCAAGAATTAAGAAATTATAAGAAGATTAGGACTAAAACCAGTCATACAATTAATTAAAGAACAACAAAATAGATGGTTTTCCCACCTGACGAAAATGCCCTGGTACCAACTCCCACAGAGAGCCTCGCTGAAGAAATATAATACACACAGATCAAGGGAGAGACCACGCAAGATATGGAGCGACATCATCAACAGCAACCTAACAGAAATCACGACCAGCTCCAGATTTATAAGGCCGTACAGCTCGAACGGGAATTCCCGTTCTTGGGCAAGAATGGAGTCCCTCTGCGTCCACAGTTTTTATCGAGGAGATGTATACGCAAATTAAACTACAGTTTCATTAATTTTCGACATATTTTTTAGAACTATACGTCATTTTTAAGGTAAATAAGTGTGCCGAATAAATATAAAAATAGAGGCTCTTACAGACAAACAAAAATGCTTTTGCTACAGTCAACATGAACATAAACATCAATAACGTTTAGATGTAAACTAAAAGTTGTTCTAGCAAAAGTAAAGAAATATCAGTGCTAACTCTTTGATTCTGACAGGGTGTTGTTGCATCAGAGGAGCCGGGGGGGGGGGGGGAGGTGAAGGGAGGGGTGTCATTTGTACTTTATCAAACTTAGCGCATAAAAATACTGCTTTGAAACATACACATATCATACATAAGATAAATATAAATAATTGATAGTTATTATTATTATTAGTAGACTGCTACAACATATAATTATACTGTTATTTAATAATTAGTAAACAAGCACAATCAGTATGAAATCGATATGTGCAATACTTTTTTCACCCAGAGTAGTTTTCTTAACAGTACTTATAGCACTACTAAATATGTATCCTCAAGGTACAAACAGCACAAACAAATTTGTCCAGTTTCATCTTGTTGGATGAAATCAATTTCTTACCATTGCGAATTTTTTGGTAACAAATATGCATAGGAAGTGGATGAACAACCAGAAGTTTCCGCAAGAGTTTACAGCCAGTGTTCGCGAAGCAAAGCAAAAGCCAGTTTACACAAATTATTACAGGCCGTACAACTGCAAATATGCAAAAGAAGTCGATGAGCAACCAGAAGTTTCCGCAAGAGTTTACAGCCAGTGTTCGGGAAGCAAAGCAAAAGCCAGTTTACAAAAATTAACACAGTCCATACAACTGCAAATATGCAAAAGAAGTCAATGAGCAACCAGAAGTTTCCGCAAGAGATTACAGCCAGTGTTCACGAAGCAAAGCAAAAGCCAGTTTACAAAAATTAACACAGGCCGTACAACTGCAAATATGCAAAAGAAGTCTATGAGCAACCAGAAGTTTCCGCAAAAGTTTACAGCCAGTGTTCGCGAAGCAAAGCAAAAGCCAGTTTACAAAAATTAACACAGGCCGTACAACTGCAAATATGCAAAAGAAGTCGATGAGCAACCAGAAGTTTCTGCAAGAGTTTACAGCCAGTGTTCGCAAAGCAAAGCAAAAGCCAGTTTACAAAAATTAACACAGGCCGTACAACTGCAAATTTGCACAAGAAGTCAATGAGCAACCAGAAGTTTCCGCAAGAGTTTACGGCCAGTGTTCGCAAAGCTAAGCAAAAGCCAGTTTACAAAAATTAATAGACCGTAGAACTGCAAATATGCAAAAGAAGTGGATGAACTACCAGAAGTTTCCGCAAGAGTTTACAGCCAGTGTTCGTGAAGCAAAGCAAAAGCCAGTTTACAAAAATTAACACAGACCGTAGAACTGCAAATATGCAAAAGAAGTCGATGAGCAACCAGAAGTTTCCGCAAGAGTTTACAGCCAGTGTTCGCGAAGCATAAGTAAAAGGATTAATATTATTAGTGTCCTGCTACAACATATAATTATACTGTTAGTCAACAATTAGTAAAGAGGCAAAGAGTGACTTGCTGTGAGAAATTAGTTAGTAAATTAAATGTTATTTTAATTCACTTACCTAGAGCTCCGAAATATCTTGACACAATTTATCCACAGTGTGGTTGCCCCATTTATGCACAGTCAATATGAAAGCAATAGTTTTCTTCAAACACAAGATAGTTTGCACCTGACAACTGTCGATAATCTCTAGATATGGCTTCTAAATTACCTGTTTGTATTATCCCTAAAAGTAAGATTTCTACATTTAAAGTAGAAAAGTAATAAACAGCCAGTTCCCAAAAATCCGAACTACTGACTAGAAACAGTGATACTGACACACACATCACAACACGAATGTCTTCCGTAAATTAAAATTGCTGTATATCCACTTCACAATATCCATTTGTAGATTTGTAATACGATTACGTTTAGAACACAGAACTTTGTAAGCATATTAATAATATGTCACACAATGCAACATGGAAACGCTCCTAGTAACCTATTTTCGAGGGGGACTCCTCCAAAATGTATCGTGATTCAGTTGTTAGGCATTATTAGAGAAAGCAGTGACAGAAATGAACACCTGCGTGTACAATACACTGGAAAATGTACACAAACGATCCTTAGATCTTCCTCCACCACCTCGCTGAGGTAAATGGTGAAAGAGAAGAAAAAGAAGAAGAAGAAAATGCACTCGAGATCTTCGAACAATTGGCACGACCTGTGGAAAAAGAGCAAGAGGAAGACAGAGAGATAGATGCCTGGCTGGGATCACCATATGGTTGGGGAGCGACAAGTAAATTAGCCGGGAGATAGCGATACATGACAGAGTCCGCTTACCGGCACGGCACATGAATAATAATAATGGCATTTTGGGAACAGCATCTGCTGCTGAGACTGTAAAGTTAAATGCGGGAGTGACAGTCTATACCACCTAGGATATGCCCAAAAAAAGTAGATACTCCTACGCTATGAACTATAATGCTCATTTTATGTCTTGCGTCTCCTCTCTATAGATCGCTACCTTTGGTTTCTTTTGAAATGCGTCAAACCGTCTTTCAGTCTCTGATAAATAGTAGTAATTTAAAGAACAATATCCTGTTCACCGTATGCTATCCTTTGGCCCATAACCGCAGGCGGGCGGGTCTTGCAGGTCACACTCGTATAGGCATGGGCCGTAAGTCCTATGCCTCGTCATAGCGCAAAAATAACACTATCATCTGAATAGGCAGAAATGTGGCAATTACCCTGTTCAGCCCATCTGGTTTAGATATACCTGGAATTGCTCTTAGATATTTAAATAATGAATATTTAAATACATGTGACAATTTCTTTTGTCTATTAAGTGTGTTAGATGGTATGAGTGTGAACTGTATAAACAGTATAGACTGTAAAACTTAATATATTTTAAGTGTAATCTTTAAATAATTGTGATAAGTCTATTGTGTAATTATTCTTCTTTCAAATATTTAAAGTGGTCTTGATGATGATGATAATTTACTTTGGAAATTCCCTTTCCTGTGTGTTCAACTTTCGTTCCTTGTCTCTGAAATCGATTGTTTTATAAATTCTGTTTAAACAGTAGTATCGCGTTCTTATACATATGTTTTAATAAAGACACTTTTGCGATCCTTTAAGAAACGATAGTTAGAATCGGATATCACCAGTCATATCTGCTACAGTAAAAATACAACATAATACTGTGAATAGAAAACACTTCTAAGGAAACAGAAAAGGCGCGCTGAAATAGAGTCTAACATTTCGGTCAAAATCTTTATTAGCAGAGCACTGAATAGAACACAAACTGTGACTAGAAAACTTCTTTACGGACAAGACAGCAATCTTTGTTTATTTCTGCTGCAGACCGGCCACGTACACAGAGACACAGAAGGCGGCGTCGACATCTGGAGATACTGGCGAAGGTTCCAACAACTGATCCGTCTCTGGAGACAGGTATCGGCAGTATCGCATTTCATTGTACATACACACATATAATGATATATACACCACGTCTGAAATATACACAAAGTGTCTTCGCTTATAAATTCAGTTAAGTTCTGTAACCATGCAGCCAGCCAAACACTTGTTGCAACACACACACAATCTTTATTACCAAAGATGCAAACGAAGTGGTGGTACACCCCAGGAGGAGTAGCGCTCCTTATTCAAAACCCAGGCCGCGTCTAACTTTAAAATCGCTTAGAGGCGCCTTTACACGTTTATGAACTAAGCTCTGAGCCGCTACCACTCTCCCGTACAGTGCCAGCTCAACCCGCTATATCTCGATGCCAAAGACGTTATGGCATGCGCCAATGTGTAGGCCTAAGTGCGTCGACAGTGTTAACGCCACCAGCAAAGCATGGTCTGGCTTCTAGTTACAACTATTACTTTACATGAAACTATGAACAGAACACGTTACATCTAATCACTACGCTGGTACCTATCTTCATGTCAAAAACAAACGGTCAGTCAAAAATCCACTCTCGTCCCACGTCCAGTCTCCTCGCAGTCCCCCAAGCAAGCGTTCAGCCTCCGGTCCAAAATGTGCACACCCGTGCGAAGTCCGCTCATGCTCGTTTCTACGTGTGTATGCACGTATTGAGTGTCACTAAGGGTCGCAGGGTACGATGACGAGATTCATCATCATCATCCTGAACTGTCCCATGGCAGGGCGAACCCTGACATCCACCCCTCCTTTTGGACAGATACTTCCTGATGACAGACGTCTACCTTACATATCTACGTCTGGAGTCAAGTATCTCTACCTGGGTATGGGATGTCGACAGAATTGTGTCTACATTCAGTTCAGTGCATCTCCGGATATCCTGCTTTCTTCCCCCAATTATTGTCACCAAACAGTCATGAAAGTTCCTATCAACATAGATTTGAGATGTTTCCTAATGAGAGTCAGTCACCTGAGAACAACGTATCTTTACATCCTTATGGGACATGTACATATACAAGGACAACACTAAACCATGAAGCTACCAATAGTATCACAACATGTCACAAGTACGCCACTACTAACCAACACTTTGTAGTCATAGAGGTTAAGACTGATTATATAATATTGTGGGTGGACTATTAACCGCCCGGGGACCCACATGAACCCAACTCCACTCTCGTGCGAGTTGTACGCCATTGAGAACATAACAATGGTCGTCATAGACATGACCCTTCTATGGTTCTAACTAAGTCATCCCGACTCCTTGACATCCCGTCGAATAATGTGTCTAAAATTACCTAGCAATACCTGCCGCTGACACATGTCATACCTCTAGACATATAGTGTAGTATATAGAAACACAAGTGTGGCCTGTACGACACATTTGCAACAATCATGGACAATGTCACCTGTAACATGAAACTTCCCCTAATGTACAAGGTTTCTATCACCTTCATATATACTCAGTGATCTCTCCTCTGGAGCGACAATCTCTTCTAACAATATTTAAGTTTCAAATATGGTTTATAAGTTTCTTATTTAAAAACAAAAACAAAATAAAATAATTAACCAAATTATTGTCAGCCAAAATCTACTACAAATTTACATAATTAACAAAACCAACGGGGAAAAAAATACAAATTATTTCAAATAATATGTTACCACGTCGTGTCCTATTGTCAAAAATATTATTTACCTACCTAGTCTCGACCTTATATAATAATTTCCTATTACATCAAAAATACTATGTGTAACTAGTTGACTATTGCGGTGCCATCCACAGAACCCAAATGTGTGGTTGACCTCTCAACAACCAACATGTCACATTTAACTTACAATTACTCACGGAGAAAATGTTTGAAATGCAAACCTGCAAAATTTTATACGTTATAGTTTAACTTTAACGATTAGGAGAAAATGGAAAAAAATTACGTATTGAAAACCGAAAAAGAAAAATCACCAGAGAAAAATTTACATTTCCAAGCTGAAAAAATCAACCCAAAAATTACATTTTAGAAATAAATAATGTGTACATCCAATTTGCAATATGAATACAAAATATTTCACAACAAGACATAGGTATCAAAGAGGAATCTGATGAATCAGATGTATAACCTTCAATATGTAACAAACAAACATATTACACTATCACAATTAACACATAACATATAGAACATGTAATGGCTTAAACATAATATGTTAATTCACGATCACATAACATTGATAACATTTAACAAATAGAATATAACGTATGTAATCAACTGAATTTATCAGAATATGATCACATTTAACATAAATTTATCGTAGTGACGTGAATATTTCTATAGTCCCCACGTGTCATTTGTCCTTTCATTCACTTTTAATGTACATTCACTCATCAGTCATACTCTAAGTTGACGATGATCCAGTCGCTGATGTCCAGATCCACTGTCATTGACGATTCTGTGAGACCTGGACACTTACTAAACAAGCGGAACAGCGCATAAATGCATTTGAATATAAATGTTACAGACAGGTTCTAAGAATATCTTGGGTAAAGAAAAGAACAAATGCATCCATACTTCAAGAGCTGAATATTGAAGAGGGTTGGCTAGTAAAGACAATAAAACAAAGAAAATTGAAATATTTTGGTCACTTGAAACGTCATGGAGGTCTAGAGAGAACAATAATGGAGGGGTATATGCCTGGGAAGAGAGGAAGAGGAAGGCCAAGGAGAAGATGGGTGCAGGATGTGGCAGATGATCTCCAGATGGGTGTATCAGACGCAGGACATCTTGCTCATGATAGGAAGGTTTTCCGGAGGGTTGTTATGGCAGCGAGGTTCCGCGAGGGACATGCTACTGAATGAATGAATGAATCTAATAATCTATAGTATTATTATTTTCGGCTCTCCTTTGAATCGTTCCCCAAAATGGCGGTTTTAATATGATGGCGTTCGAAAGAGAGCTAAATTGGCCAATTTCTGGCCATAAAATATCAAAAAATATCCGAATGCGGGTCAGTTCTATTAAAAATATATGTGCCGGCTCCGGATAACAAAACAAATGCTCTGACAGGGTCTCGGCGATACGTTGCTTGCCGACCTGCTTCTGCGAGTGTGCCTCACCGCCGAGCGTATCCCCCGCGCCGCTAGGTGCGGCATGGATGGGGGCTAAACTAGATGGCTGGGACTCACGAGCGGCAGCTACCGCATCTCCTGCAACTTCCTCCAATTACTGTGAGTCCCAGGCACCTAGTTTAGCCCCCATCCGCGCTGCGCGTAGCGGTGCGGGGGATACACTCGGCGATGAGTTTAATCGCGTTTGACGCATGCCGACAAGTCTGACATCTACCACTGCTAAATCATCCAATCGGAAAAACGCAGAATTGCTAATCAGCTTTCATCGTCTGTAATGTCTCGAAATTGGTCAACAGTCACTAATATCGTCTGCAGAAACGCTCGAAATTGTTGTCAACGGTCGGTATTTATCGTCTGCTACTAGTATCGTGTGCAATTGATTGTCAAGTAATCCTAGTTTTGCCGCGATTTGTTTCTTGGCAGAAAGTCCATATTTTAGATATACGCGAACACCATCGTTCGGATATTTTTTGATATTTTAGGGCCAGAATGTGGCATGCCGCCATTTTGGGGAATGATTTAAAGGAGCGCCTTATTTTTTTCCTCTTTGTAGCATTCACCGCCGGCTTTTAAAAACTCTAGCGGAAAGTTCGGCTATCTTCCGAATAACGGTCCTAAATTAACGGGGCAGAAAATATACCCTAACAGAGCCTCAGTCACATGTCAATTGTGCACTTCAAGGCCTAGACCGCCACCGCCGAATTGCGTACTTCCAGGGACTATACCACCGAGAGTAACCCACACACCGCTCGCGTGGCGTGGATTGGGGCTAAACTAGATGGCTGGGACTCACAAGCAAATAAAATGAAGGTTGCTGCAGGAAATGCGCTAGCTGCTGCTCGTGAGTCCCAGCCATCTAGTTTATCCCCAATCCGCGGCGTGGGGGATACACTAGGCGGTGGCACAAGTCGGAAGAGAGCAATTTAAGTTGCTGGAAGTGCGCAATTGACACGTGACGGAGGTTCTGTTTGGGTATATTTTCTGCCTCAATAATTTGGGACCGTTATTCAGAAAATATCGGAAAGTTCTGGTTATTTTCATCCACTTCTGGTCTTTAGTTTAGTAGGGATGCTAGCGAAGTTTTATATGTATTTTATTAAAGACACATTCAGACATGTGTGCATGCTTGATAATTTTGAGCCAGGAGAGGAGTGGGTCAAGGTGTCCGAACAAGTTTTAGACTTGTGTAGGGTTCTAATCACATTAGGTCCTGAGTGCAGTGACTGGCCAGCTGATGCTGCAGAATCAGAAGTTCAACAAATGATTCATGACATTTCCTACCTAAGTGATGTGATTATCTATACAGATGGCTCTGTGTTGAGGGGCAGACGAAGTGAATAGGGTTTCAGGCTATCCTCCGAATAACGTGCACATATTATGGCGGCCGCAAAAACACCCTAACAGAGCCTTAGTCACATGTCAATTGCGCACTTCCGGCGACCTAATTTGTGAACTTCCGGCGACTACCACCACCTCTGAGAGTATCTCCTACGCCGCTACGTGCGACATAAATTGGGGCTAAACTAAATATCTGGGACTCACGAGCAGCAGCTTCCGCATCTTCTGCAGCTTTGCTCGTGAGTCCCAGCCATCTAGTTAAGCCCCAGTCCACGCCGCTCGTAGCGAATTTACATGGGACTGAGGCCCTGTTTTTGGCCGCCATAATATGTGCCCGTTATTCGGAGGATAGCTGGGTTTCAAATAGGTTCATAGCAAAAGCGAATGTATGTCGCCTAGTCCAACAAAGCCTTGCATATGTATGATATCACAATATCTAGAGGTGGAGGCAGTCTTCAGCTGCCTTGAGAATCAGCTATAGTAGCTATACACACATGCTGTGATTGTCACTGACTCACAGAACATGTTGAGAAAGGTGAAAACAGGCATGCATCACTTCAGAAGTCCCAGGTATTATATATCCTTTGGATATTTTCTCCAGGTTATGCCGGTGTGTTGGGAAATGAGCAGGCAGTTACACTGTCTGGCTCTGCACCACTTGGTGGTGAGTTAATGAATGACAAATTAGATATTGTGAGGGCCCTTTGGGAGCGAGTGAACAGTGCGGAGGCTCAGATAGGTCATTACGGTCTAAGGAGAATGGCGCTGCGAGGAGTTACCAGGGGATCTGGTCGACGCTAAACACTCAGGGGAAGGATGAGACGGATATACAATTAGATAGTTACTGGTACCATCGAAATTGGAACTCTTCGCTTGCTGCTGAAGATGGGGACTGAGCACTTATGGGAGTGTCCTGAGTACTGTGATGTTGATTCCTAATTCAACATTCAACATATATTTTTTTTTTAACTTATGAAACAATCACACCTAGATAAAGATTAAAATTACAAAATCAACAATAACTAGCATGTATGTCAGTTCTAAGTGGAGATATTAACATTTAATTTACCACCACAGACAAATTATAGTGTAATTTGACAAAATATGGATTCCGGGCTGCAGTCCAGCAAAATGTAAGATGAAGTAATAAAATGTTTGCATTTTATCATTATAACATCCAACATAAAATTTTATGAACTCTAAATAATGGCAGATGCAAAAAAATTGAAACACTGGTTGTGTTTTTGTTTTTTTAACTGAACGAACCACCAGAACTTTCTGCCAGAGTTAACAGCTGGCAAACATGATGAAGAAGATTCCCCTCTGTTTGTTTTTTCTAAGTAAAATGTATCCTTTATTATTATTGAAGTCTTCCATGTGGCCAGGTAGTAAGCTGTCTGTCATAAAGCCCACACTAGCGTTCTCAGTTCTTTCACGAACTTAGCCTGTTGTCTTTTATTCTTCTTCTTATTCTTCTTCACTTCCTCTTTTACCGCTGTGGGTGTCGAGGGAGATATAAGGTTCTGTTTCTAGCTCTTCTGGCTGCCTCGACCATAGGCACATCGTGCTGTTGTAGAGTTTCTCTGATGTTATCCTTCCATCTTGTTCTTGGTCTACCCCGTGCTCTACGTCCTTCTTCTCTTTCCATGTATGCTTTGTATGGTATGGTGTCACAAGGCATTCTTTCTAAGTGGGCAAACCATTTCACTTGCTGTCTTTGTATGTAATCCAGAATTGGTTCTGTGCCGACTTGTTCTCTTATGATCTCATTCCTGATCTTATCTCTTATGGTCACTCCTACAGCCCTTCTCAGACATCTAATTTCCGTGATGTATTTTATTATTCAGTGACACTTCGATGAGGTAAATATCTTGCCATTATTTTCTATGTCGAGGCAGATACTTTGTTTTTTTCAACTGTATTATGTGATCAGAACCATAAAAGTATCATGTTGAGTAGCAGGGTACCACACTAATCATCTTTTTGTCCCTTTGGGAACAAGTAACAAAGTCAGAAGAGAAACGATTATTACGGCCTGGAGAGAGTGATGCACCTGGGTGTAACTACAGGGTCTGGTCAGCTCATTAAACTCAGAGGAAAGGCAAGACGGACATATAACCAGATTACAACTATAGCCATTAGTATTGGAACTCTGCGCTAGCTGCTGAAGATGAGGATGGAGCGCACATGGGAATGCCCCGAGTGCTGTGATGTCATTTCTTGACTTAACTCAACTCATGTATCTAATTTCTGATATTTTCTACGTAGATCTCAAACCGTTGTCAACAGAGAACAGTAGTAGAACTGCTGTTTTTCAGACACGTCAGCTGTCTAAAATGGTGGTCCACTTGTCAGCTCTGATCTTTCCACTGATCATCATCTACAGTGCAGTACCTGGATCAAGTAAGTCTTTTGATCATTTGCTTTATTGGCTATCCTTCGAATAACGGTCCCATATTATCGAGGCTGAGAAAATACCCTAACAGGGCCTCAATGCTTGTGACTGTGCTGCCAGGAAACTGCGCTAAATATTTAGTAAACAACGTGCGACTAGTGCGGCCGTGGTAACGTCGCGTCCACGTAAGTTCCATCCAAAACCCTTCAGTCCATAGTATCGCGGTTCCACTGTTGTGACAGATTCTGGTGACGGTGTCGTAATTGCAATACTTCTTACCCTAACTCTAACCCTAAACCTAGGACCAGGGGAGAAATTAACCCTAGGACCTATGGGAGAAGTTAAACCTAGCACTCAGTGTCGGAGCTGTTGACACCCTCGATTATTTTGGACCGTTATTAAGAGGAGTGTTTCATGCGGTATATTCACCAGAAAGAAGTCTGCAATTTACATATGATTGAGGCCCTGTTAGGGTATTTTCTTAGCCTCGATAATTTGGGACCCTTATTCAGAGGATAGCCGCTTTATTATATCCTTATTTTGCCTCCCAGTGGAGCATAAGCCTGTGGGTAAATAAAGTAAACAACCTTTTTCACACCATTCGTGTGTCAGAAATATGGTGCTAGACACATTGTTATAGACCAATCAACGCTGAGGTGGTGATGTTGTCATTATCATACCAGCTACTTTTACTTCCCTTGACATTATCGGCTAATTTAAGCTGAAACGAGAGTTTGAAGTTCATTCAATAAGCATACGCATTTTTTTTAAGGTATTCAGTTCACCCCCTCCTGGACTGCTGCTTAGCGGGTTTACAGCACAGTGACTTTATCTTGTCACCCTTAGAAGGTTAAATCTGGTCTACTTAGCGGGTTTATAGCACGGTGACTTTATCTTGTCCCCCTTAGAAGGTTAAATCTGGTCTACTTAGCGGGTTTATAGCACGGTGGCTTTATCTTGTCACCCTTAGAAGGTTAAATCTGGTCTACTTAGCGGGTTTATAGCACGGTGACTTTATGTTGTCGCCCTTAAAAGGTTAAATCTGGTCTACTTAGCGGGTTTATAGCACGGTGACTTTATCTTGTCCCCCTTAGAAGGTTAAATCTGGTCTACTTAGCGGGTTTATAGCACGGTGACTTTATCTTGTCACCCTTAGAAGGTTAAATCTGGTCACTTCTGACTGTTTAAATGCCAGTATCTGACTGTTTAAATGTCAGTATCTGACTGTTTAATTGCCAGTATCTGGCTGTTTAAATGCCAGTATCTGACTGTTTAAATGCCAGTATCTGACTGTTTAAATGCCAGTATCTGACTGTTTAAATGTCAGTATCTGACTGTTTAAATGCCAGTATCTGACTGTTTAAATGCCAGTAGCTGACTGTTTAAATGCCAGTATCTGACTGTTTAAATGCCAGTATCTGACTGTTTAAATGCCAGTATCTGACTGTTTAAATGCCAGTATCTGACTGTTTAAATGCCAGTATCTGACTGTCTGCAGTGGCCTGATCTCAAAAAGTGTTGTTAAATTCCATTGGTCCTGTGTGCGCCTTTGTGGTGTTTAATAGACCAGGATATGAATATTGTAACTGAAAATATTTTTAATAGGGTTCTCTGCTCTTTTTGTAAAGCCAAAATGATGTCTAAATTTCCCGTAAGCCTCAGTTATAGAGTTTACGGGGTCACAGCCCCTGAAAATGTGTTCCTTAATGCTTCACCCCTAATCACTTGATTACCCTCTAGTCTTTAGTCCAAGTCCACCCTATATTCATCATTAATCATTGAAAAAGGGATAAATGATATTGTCGTGTGCTTTGGTAGGCCATATAAAGCATGGTTTTTGTAATGTTACACTTTGATAACTATTTCCTGCTATTTTGTTTTCTTCAGGTCTTTTCTCATGGCATCCAACATTAATGGCACTTGGTGTAAGTTTAAAATTCATTTACCTAAGCTACATTAGTACTTTTAAGTATCTTCTTCACGCCATTGGGGCATGGGTAGTATGATGCTGTATCCATATTTGTATTCACCAATTAAGAAAAAGTAAAGGACCTTCTTCAATGCCTTCAAGGCTAGACCTATATTTTATAGACCAATCGGCACTTGGTAGGTGATGTGGTTAGCATCACATTGGCCACCTTTACTTTCCAAGACTTTGCCTGGTACCAGATTAAGGCTGGGTCAACCTGGAAGCCAAGATAATTTTGGGGGAAAGCCCGGCTCTCTCAAGACCTAAACCCTTGATATTTGGATCTGCAGGCAAGCATCTAGCCACTACACGACAGGGGCTCCTTAGACACCAATTAGTGTTTTGTAAATTATCTAGATAATATCATGCGAGCTGCCAGGACATATTGTCGTATCTATTTTAGGCTCGGTCAATATGGAAGCTGAAGCTGGATTTAAAAATTCACCTCAATTAAATTTTAAACATGGCCCCTGGGCCATAAGGCTAGCTTACGAGGCACTTGACTGCCATAGCTTACGGTACACTAAGAGTTTAAAATGTGCTTTAAAAAAAATTATGTAACATCTTTAACACCTTATATATACTATGAATGCATCCCTGAGTTAAAAACAGACATCATGACACAGCACTCATGACATTCCCACAATCATCCTCAGCATTCAGCAAAGAGTTTCACTTCCAATGATACCAGTAGCAGTCTGGTTGTATGTCCCTTATGCCTTTCCCCTGAGTGTGAAGTCTCGGCCAGATCCCCTGGTTGTGTGTCCCTTATGCCTTTCCCTTGAGTGGGAGTGTCGGCTAGATCCCCTGTTTGTTTGTCCCTTATGCATTTCCCCTAAGTGTGGAGTGTCGGCCAGATCCCCTGGTTGTATGTCCATCTTGCCTTACCCTGAGTGTGGAGTCTCGGCCAGATCCCCTGTTTGTTTGTCCCTTATGCCTTTCCCCTGAGTGTGGAGTCTCGGCCAGATCCCCTGGATGTATGTTCATCTTGCCTTTCCCCTGAGTGTGGAGTCTCGGCCAGATCTCCTGGTTACTGCCTGCTGCATCATTCTTTTCAGACCTTTATGGTCCGTTTATGCTTCTGCACTGTTAATTATTACCTTTTAAGGTTGAACAGAAATTGTGTTTTGTTCTTATTGGATTGACATCTGAGTTTTGTCCCTTAGGTCACAGTGGTTTGAAACCATTGTATGGTCCCCCTCATCCTAAATAAAATGTGTGTAAATTTCTTGGTACTTCTCTTATTATATCTGAAGCAGTCTTTTATTGACAAGAATTTTCATTTCTTTTGTCCAGGTTTCATTTTTCATGTTGGAGGGTATTGTGATCTTCTCCAAGAGCTCATCATTGTTTCCTAGCATGGCTCGTCCGACAAAAGCCAGCATTCACTACTGGCTGATGGGATTAGGGGTGTCTTGTGTCATTGCCGGTAAGTTCTTTAGTTGGTTGTTTACTGGTTGGTTGTTTACTGGTTGGTTGTTTACTGGTTGGTTGTTTACTTGTTGGTTGTTTACAGGCTGATTATTGGCCTGTTAGTTATTTACAGTTGATTGTTGATTGGTAGGTTGTTATACTGGTTGGTTATTTAAAGGTTTGTTGTTAACTGATTGTTTGTAGGCTGGTTGGTTGTCAGTTTTCTGGAATACTGTAAGTTAAACTATTAAGCCCAGTGTGTTGACATTTAGTTCATCTGAGTCCCGAGAAGGGTGCATGTCATTAGGAGAGAGGTATATGTCTTTGGGAGTGAGGTATGTGTCTTTGGGAGTGAGGTATGTCTTTGGGAGTGAGGTGTGTGTCATTGGGAGGCATATGTCTTTGGGAGTGAGGTATGTGTCTTTGGGAGTGAGGTGTGTGTCTTTGGGAGTGAGTTATGTGTCTTTGGGAGTGAGGTATGTGTCTTTGGGAGGCGTATGTCTTTGGGAGTGAGCTGTGTGTCTTTGGAAGAAAGTTGGTGTAAACTTTTCTTTTAAATTAGCACTATAACACTATTTCCTTGGAGAAATTGAGCTCTTCCCCACCACCACACAAAAAAAACCCACACATTTGAAAAGTAATTCCTAAAGCAGCAAATGCTGACACCCTTGAGTATTACACAAAGTACAAGCTCTGTAGTCTCATAGTGATTTCGATAAAAACTGCACTATCAAGTGCTACCAGAATAACCTCATGCTTACCATTTGGTCTTCAAGAACGGCAGGGGAAACACGTAGACATTCTTCATCATCCTAGAAGACTTTTATTGATATGGTCAACATATTCAACTCTGGATCTGGAGTTACCAAAAATAATAAAATGGTGTCTAATCTGTGTATATGTACTATTCACTAGAGAATGGTGGTGGAGAATACAGTTTCTTGAAAATGGTTTCTTTCCACATTGAAGTCTGAAGGTGTCATCATCATCATCATCATGTACCCTGCCAATTGGCGTAGGCGTTCGTGCGTCTCCACAGATCATGATCCCTGGTTGACTGGAACAGCTCTCTTGATGATATCCCTCCATGCCCGTTGTTTTAGCTCACCTAGCACCATCTCTCTTGGTCTGCCTCTACCCCTTTTTCCACTGATCTTTCCAGTTGCCACGATGTTCTCCAGTGTCTTTCTTCGTCTCAGAAACCACATCTCTGTTGCTTCCAGATTCTTCTTAATTTGATCAGTGACATTCCAAGATTCGCTGCCATACAGCAGAACAGGTTCTATGTAACATTTTAGCACCCTTTTTCTGACATTAAATCAGAGCGATTTATTGCTTAAGATATTTTTCATTCTCTTAATTGCAGCTTTTGCTTGACCTATTCTGCTTTTAATCTCTATCACACATTTTCGAAGAACAAGAAAAAACTCAGGGGATCTTGAATGTAGTAGTCTCTAGAGAATAGTCATCTTTGGAGTTCATGTTTCATGCTTTGCTCTTGGCAGGTGAGTATTCGAGAAAGACTGAGCCATATAGAATCAAATCTGGTGCAGCAAAGCTGATTTTCTCTACTTGAAAGTATTTAAACTCTGGATAAATCCAGTGGTGCTCTGATGTTCTCCTCAATAGCTCCACCAGCATGAAATTAAACAGGTGGCACCTCATATCTGTGAACTTGGACAAGAATGCAGATTCATGCTGATCGCTGTAAGTCCTCCTTCCTCGCGTTCACCAGCTGTACACTCTGGCGGAAGGTTCTGGTTGCTCGTCCACTACTGAACTGCAGTCCTGTTCCAGAACCTGAGTGTTGCGTGTGCATCAGTTTTACAGATCTCATTCTCTTGAATACAGACTGTCGGTTCCTTGCCTCTCCGGCAGATGCACTCCGACTTCAAAGGAAGCTCCCCAATTAGTCGACTCTTACGACATGCTTTTGGGGAGGCAGTGAGTCTATTCTTGTTTTCCCCACAATGGGGCCCCGGAACCCACACGGGGAATCGCTGTAAGTGTCTTTGAGTCTGGCATAGCAATGATGACATCACTCCTGTCCATTGTCAGACCAGTCCTAGTAACAGTGTCTGCCGGACTGACTATTTGAGTAAAACCCTTATCTGCATGAGGACTAGTGAGTTGAATTTAGTTGTATTTGTTTTCCTAGGTCTTGTGGTGATCTACTTGAACAAGGAACAAGCCGGCAAACCCCACTTCACATCCTGGCATGGACTTTTTGGGGTCATCACTGTGGGTTACGCTTGTGCACAGTCGACTGGGGGCGCTGTTGCAAAGTATCACAAGTACTTGGGGCATATTATCAAGGTAGTATCATTGTCATCAATATCATCCTCATCTTGCTGCTGTACCATTAGACCCCACCTAGGATTCATAGTTTTTTCTTCTGTTCCATTCCGGCCATGGATGGAATCTAGTCCAGCATCTTTGGTCTCTCTCATCAATTTTTTTCTGAAGGTTTCTTATCATGAGACATGTATCTTAGTATGATTATTACAATATTTCGTTCCCCGCATGGGCTTTGGAGCCCCATTACGGCACAACACAAGAATATACACCCCCTCCACCCCACCCCCCACAAGACAATTGTTGTAAGAGTCGAATAATTAGGTGTTGCCATCAAAGTTGGAGTGCATCTGCCCAAGAAGCTAGAAATCAAAAGTCTACTTACAAGTGAGCCAGATCTGTAAAATGGATGAGCATGAAACACTCAAGTTCCGGATCAAAACCAATATCCAGAAGTGTTTGACACAACCAGAACTTTCCACCAGCGTTTACAGCTGGTGAACACGAAAGAAAGTGATAGCCTGTAGTAAGTATTTCGGCATTAATTCACTAGATAAGCATTTTTAGCATTGGTCATACACCATAAAACTGTTTTCCTCTTTTTCTCAAGTCCACTTTTAGAGGTGAGGATGGCACATTGTGTAATTACTGGCATCATGACACCCATTGGACTGCCATGTTTAGGGCATATAGAGAAAATTGTAGAGGGAGATACTAAAGCTGCATATACAAAAGAGATATGGGAGTAGACCCTGAGGTAGGTCAAGAAAACAGTGAAGAAGTCAGATAGAGAATGATCTGTGAATTCTTGGAGTCACCAGCTAGAAGGAGAAAGCCAGTCACAGAGATGAATGGAAAGTGGTGATTTCTGCAGCAGTGAGCAGCTTGCAGTTCTGCTGAATGAAAAGATAATGATGATTGATTATGGATTAAGAGGACTGAGTTTGTATAGGCATTTTCTGAATGTAGTTATATCAGTTTTTACTTCATTCATTTGATTCTTTTGGTGAGCCTAGCATCAGAGCATCATGCGTCAGCTCTGCATTTATGGAAGCTTCCTTGGATGACAGGGAATGCTCATGCCTTCCCTCGGGGGCCGACCAGTTTACGCGCGGTTTGCCCTAGATGGGTTCTCTGGGGCAACACCTGTAGATAAGAGGACAAATATTAGAACACCACACAAATAAGCTATGTCGTATCCCATGAAAGTTTACGGAAAGTTGAACCGGTCACCAAATACTCAGTGAAGTCGGATGTGTTGGCCGAAAGCCACAAATGTTGCAGCTTTGCTATAAACAGGCACATTACAGTTACATCACTCTGACAAACAAAAAGAAGATTTCATAGTTTTTATTTTAAGATATAACTAAATCAGTCAAATCTTTTCCATGGAGACACCAATCTACCATAACTTTTGCTCTTTGTTCTTTCATTCCAGATTCGGCTGGCCGATTTGAAACTGTATCATGCTACATCTGGTCTACTGGCTTACTTGTTGATTACAGTCACCTTGCTGTTATCCCTGCAAACCAGCTGGGCATTAAGCACACTCCACTGGACTTTGTGGTATGCCTGTTTTGGTTGTGTGGGTGTCTCAGCCCTGGTGGTAATGATACACATTACAACCACGTATGTGCCTCAAGCTTCAAGGAGCAGTTAGGCCGAGTTGCTGACAATGTGAAATATTATTTGAATAAAAGTTTCTATTTTTTCTACTTGCTCATTTGTTTGGGCACATATACAATATTTTACATTGTTTCTTTAGATATTTTTTATAATTATTTTAAGAGTTATCATCATTAGTGTTCATGTGCTATTAGTTAATCTGTACCAAGAAGATTGAAAGGATGAACAGTCAGAGTGATTAAAACTTAAACATGATAGTATACACATAAGAAGGATGAGAACAGACATATATACAATGTATGTTACTCATGTTTTATTAGATGTTTTTATCATTATTTTAAGTTATTGTCGTTGATGTTTGCGTGTATTTAGTTATTCTGTATCAAGACAGATGAAACACGATAAAACAGAATATTGAAAAACTCAAACTCTGAGACTAAAGATATAGTATTAAAAATATTTATAAAGACTTACCTAAATAGCACATCATGATGGTGGTATGTTATTCACCAAATTACCCTTTAATTACTTCTCTCTCTTGCTTTTCTTGTGCAGCCAATTTTCCTCTGTCGACCGCTTAACACCTGTCCGATGAACCAACCGAAAGCTTGTCACCTTTGTCGTAAAGTAGTCGACTAATCGTATTTGCTACCGCAGTGACAAATAACCATATCATCTTGTCCCTGTCTGAGAAAATCTGGTAAAGTGCAGCAGGGGAAGATCAAGGTCTGGGAGTCATGACCCAGGTCGGCCCACCTTCCGAGATTGAATAGGAATGGTAACGGGCGGAAACAATCGTCGACGAGGGATCTTTCTACTGATGATCGGTGGATCCTTGCTGTACATGCTACCCTGTGGAGTTCTTCTTACAGTCTTTGTTTGAACAGACCTGATGTTGGTGATGGCATCTGACAATATGGCCATTCTAGTGCTAGCGTCACCTATAATAATGATGTTCTCAAGTTTGAAGAAGTCTTGTGGGCCTCTTTGTTTAAATGGTAAACTGTTTGCCTTGAGCATTGATGGTCATGTGTTCATTTCACAAACTGCACGGTTCAGCTCACACGTTTAGAGCATGAGGCAAATAGTCTAACCACAGATAATATGTACCGTCCACATTGTGAACAAATACACGGCTGGCTTTCATAACGAGTCTTCAGCATGTCTGTTCTAGTTGGAAGCAGACGTCATACATCTGAACTGCTTCCTTCTGCCAAAATTTAGTTGAAGAAGAAAACAAAACACTTTTTATTAGATGAATTTTTCATGTGGGTTGCTAGGCCATATTGGGGGGGGGGGGGGGGGGCAAATCCCCCCACCAATCATACTTATCTGAAATAGGATGTGTGGGCCAAAAGGCACAGCTATCGCAGCCTAGCTGTGAATCACAACACAACTTGCTAACCATCCTTTAAAGGCGAACGCAGAAGCTAGATAAATGTTGATGTTAAAAAGAAAAATATATGTTTTGCATTTAACCAGTTTTAATGTAATCAGTTTTTTCCTTCTCACTGCCTTTGATTTCAATAATGTCACAGCTTGAATAAATAAAAATTGAATACATGAGAGACGGTCTGAAGTTTATTAACTGATTTTCTTTTGAAATCAAGGTTTTTTTTCCCCTGATTTAAAAAAAATCTCAGTAAAGGGTCATTTTCACCCACACAGAAAAAAGTTTTGTTGAGGACCATTTTCACCCCTATTCACACATTAGATATATGGTGCTAGACCCAAAGATTTATATGTTTAAAACTTCACTTGTAGTCCTCTTTTGGGTTTACAGGGCATGTGGTAAAAAGTGACTAGGTTGGGATTGGCTAAAATTGGATGTGGTGTGCCCAAAAAAATGCAGATATCACAGTCTAGCTGTAAACTACAACACATCAGACTGACATTTTACACGGACATGACATCACACTAAGCGATAAACACCTGGTGACACAAAGTGCCACCATGCGGATGAGAGGTCCCAGAAACTTTGTTTAACCGTAAGTTTATATTAGGGCCCCCCGGCAACAACCAGGGTAGGGCTTAAAAATAACGAAAAATGTCACCCTCATGGGGGACAGATATGCAACAACACATCATAGCAACCAGCCTTTCTAAGGGCAAACGTAGAAGAAGAAAAAGACATTTATTTGGTAACGAAGTCCGCATCAAGCCAGCTGCCTTTAAGTTTTAGGACTTTTCCTGATTCTATTTTAGGCTGTTGTGGGAAATAATATTCTGGTCTCAAGACTCAGTAAAAGGAAAACCCCAACTGCACCTCCGTGCGGTAGAGGATGGTAAACACACTGTGGTGTGGCCAACGTAGCTATGGGGACCAAGTATCCGCGTAGTGGACACCTCTGGGGTGCCCTCTGCTGTTAGTAGGAGCATCACAGACCAGGGCACTCACTTCCCCTAGCAATTAAAAAAGGTTGCTGAAGGCTGAGTATGTAGTCTAAGGCCATGTGGATGTGGAAAGCAAGGGGAAACTACCACATTATTATCCCAAGAAACTTATCACAGGATATAAGTGACTCTTTGAGTATGAAAATACATGAGGCGGGAGAGCTGGCGGCCGATTTTCTTTCAGGCAGACTGATGAGAGCAAAGGCTCTGCTACATGATGATGATTTTAACATAACTAGAAATGGATTTGAACCCAATATATTTGGCCTTTCAGGCAAGTGCCTAGCTACTGCACAATCAAAGGATTTTTGGCTTGGTCTTTCTTCTTCATTTTTCTCCTTCTTCTTGGCATACATATGCTATAAGCTCTAGCTAAAAGCTTCTGTTGTTCATCTACTCCTGGACTCTGGTCTTGATTCAGAACTTCAGTTTTGAATGCACATCTATTTAACAGATCTGGCTTATTTGTATGCAGCCTGTTGGTTCTTTGCCTATCAGGCAGATACACCAACTCTGAAGGAGACACTCCTAATAGGTCGCCTCTTATGACATGCTTGTTGAGGAGGGGGTGGTGAGCAGTAGTTCCATTCTTTTGTTCTCCAAAATGGAGCCCCGGAACTCACACGGTGAGCTCTGTCTTTCCACAGACTCGACTGTCGCCGAGAACATGAGCTTCACAGTTCCCTCCAGGAGCAACCCCTGACAGAAAAATATGAAATAAGCATGTTATTCTTGTTCTTCTTTCGTCGTCGTCTTCTTCTTCATTGTTTGTCCTTTCAAAAAACGGTCATCATACCGTGTTGTTAGGTTAGGTTAGTTGCGTATTCTTTACAGGACGTTGCAGAACCAACCCCAACAGCCCCTGGCTGTTGTGTGGTTTTTCTAGGCAATTTACGTCCAGTAGTTTGCCATTGCTCCCGGACGGTCGGCTTTCTTGATACCACTGTCGAAACCAACGCAAGGCGCATGGCCCGCAGCTGGCATCGAACCCGGCATTACGAAGCGTTCGCATCGACTTAGCCACAGAGCCGACGTGTTGTATGGACCGCATAAATATTGGAGATACTGACAAATACTATATACAAAGCCAACAGAAGTACCATTCCAGAGATCTCTTCCTGCTCCGATGCTGCGAAGCATTTAAGAAACATAGGAAGGAAGAAGAACATATTAGCGAGCCACCTGTTAGTGCATACTTGATAATGGGGGGTGAGTCTATCCCCCACCCCCAAATAAATAAGGAGACCCCCAAACTATCTGCCCCTCACCACCTTACACGTTTCGAAGGCAAATAATTGGGTGGAGGATACAACCTCAGGTCTTTGAGTGCCCCCACCCCCTCCATTAACAATTAAAAAGGGGGTGGGGAGTGCCCAATGATTTTATCAGAAGGATAAGATGTGTGTATAGAAATAATAGCTTTCCTGACCCTAAACCGGCTTTGTTTTGTTTAGCCCAGAAATTCCTGATAACAAATACACGCTTTAATATTATTATTAGTTACGGCAAATATGCAGTATCGTTGAGTATGGGGCAACTATATACCCAGTTGACACACAAGCAGATACTCCGGAGTATAAAGTGAATTTTATCAGAACTATTTGTTTGGCCAACACTATGCTAGCAGTGCCAAACGTGGACACTTACATCCTTAGTGAACGTAAAATTGTGACAACAGAAATGAAATGTCTTAGAAGAGCTGCAGGAGTTTCAAGGAAAGACAGAATACAAAATCAGACGAATGCTAGGAATAAAGCCAGTCTTACAAGTCATCAAAAAACAACAAATGAAGTGGTTTGGACACCTAAAAAGAATGCCCTGGTACTACTTGCCACATCAAGCCACACTAAAACGTTACAACTGGTATAGAGCAAGTGGAAGACCTCGGAGAATATGGAGTGATGGCATTAAATAGCCTTACAGAAATGAACATCAGTCTTGATAGTGCTCTTGACAGAGCTCACCAACGAATGTTACATCCCCCCCCCCCCCCGACACTTCGCTGAGGTACAAGGTGCAAGAGAAGAAGAAGTATCGTTGAAACCGGCTGGTTTTCCTGTATATTTTATTCGAAGTCAGGTGAAGTGACTGCATTATAAGCCACATTCAACAAAGAGCTAAACATTTGGGGGGGGGGGGGGGGGGGGGGCTCGAAGGACCTGAGATCCTAGGTTCCGGCACCTATGAACGTATAAAGAATGGAGAAATAAATACGAGCCCTGTGTGGCATATAATAGCAAAACGGGAGAACAAATCGATGTTATGCACAAGTTAGTTAGTTAGTTAGTTAGTTAGTTAGTTAGTTAGTTAGTTAGTTAGTTAGTTAGTTAGCTAACTAGCTAGCTAGTTAGCTAGTTAGTTAGTTAGTTAGTTAGTTAGTTAGTTAGTTAGTTAGTTAGTTAGTTAGTTAGTTAGTTAGTTAGTTAGTTAGTTAGTTAGTTAGTTAGTTAGTTAGTTAGTTAGTTAGTTAGTTAGTTAGTTAGTTAGTTAGTTAGTTAGTTAGTTAGCTAGCCAGCTAACTAACTAACTAACTAGTTAGCTAGTTAGTTAGTTAGTTAGTTAGCTAACTAGCTAGTTAGTTAGTTAGTTAGTTAGTTAGTTAGTTAGTTAGTTAGTTAGTTAGCTAGTTAGTTAGTTAGCTAGCTAGCTAGCTAGTTAGTTAGTTAGTTAGTTAGTTAGTTAGTTAGCTAGCTAGCTAGTTAGTTAGTTAGTTAGTTAGCTAGCTAGCTAGTTAGTTAGTTAGTTAGTTATCTAGCTAGCTAGTTAGTTAGTTAGCTAGCTAGCTAGTTAGCTAGTTAGTTAGTTAGTTAGTTAGCTAGTTAGTTAGTTAGCTAGCTAGCTAGCTAGCTAGTTAGTTAGTTAGTTAGTTAGTTAGTTAGTTAGTTAGTTAGTTAGTTAGTTAGTTAGCTAGCTAGCTAGCTAGTTAGCTAGCTAGTTAGTTAGTTAGTTAGTTAGTTAGTTAGTTAGTTAGTTAGTTAGTTAGTTAGTTAGTTAGTTAGTTAGTTAGTTAGTTAGTTAGTTAGTTAGTTAGTTAGTTAGTTAGCTAGTTATCTAGCTAGTTAGTTAGTTAGCTAGCTAGTTAGTTAGCTAGCTAGCTAGTTAGTTAGTTAGTTAGCTAGCTAGCTAGCTAGTTAGTTAGTTAGTTAGTTAGTTAGTTAGTTAGTTAGTTAGTTAGTTAGTTAGCTAGCTAGTTAGTTAGTTAGCTAGCTAGCTAGCTAGTTAGTTAGTTAGTTAGCTAGCTAGCTAGTTAGCTAGTTAGTTAGTTAGTTAGTTAGTTAGCTAGTTAGTTAGTTAGCTAGCTAGCTAGTTAGTTAGTTAGTTAGTTAGTTAGTTAGTTAATTAGTTAGTTAGTTAGTTAGTTAGTTAGTTAGCTAGTTAGTTAGTTAGTTAGTTAGTTTTTTAGTTAGTTAGCTAGTCAGTTAGTTAGTTAGTTAGTTAGTTAGTTAGTTAGTTAGTTAGTTAGTTAGTTAGTTAGTTAGTTAGTTAGTTAGTTAGTTAGTTAGTTAGTTAGTTAGTTAGTTAGTTGGGTTATCATCATTGCACTCCGGACATGTCCATAGGTGTTCAGATCCTCCCCTCAGTATGAACCTCAACGTCCGATGGCTAATAGTACCAGTTCTATATTGATTAACAAGTCGTCTGGTGTGCGTCTCGTTTTTTGCTATGCCGATCTTAATTCCCAAGTCTGCCATTCTGGCGAGTGATGTGGATTCACTGCCACCAAAGTCCTCCATCCTTCCCATTTCTCTCAGGGCATTGATAATATCAGCATGATCCATAGGCTGACCGTCGGTAGTGATAGCGGATCCAGCCAACCCGTCAGCTCTTTCATTTCCATCGACGCCTGCGTGTCCCGGAACAAAAATAAAGGTGACTCCACGCACAGTGGACTTCTGTAATGATTCAAGCCATTATCTTCGCACTAAACCTGCCTGAACCCTCATTGAATCACTGAGTATACATACGCGGGTGTATTTTTGTGTTTCAAGCCAGGCAAGCGCTTGCGTCACTGCCATCACCTCCATCGTCATGGTTGTCATGGAGAAGGCGCCGTTGGCTTCTTTGACTGTTCTGCCCGCTGAGCGTGCTGTAAATGCCCATGCGCTTCTTTTTTGGCGTACAACGGATCCGTCTGTGTAGATTAGTGCATCTGCTTCGTATGAAATTTCACTGATGAGGGCGTTGACCTCTGCATTAACAGCAATAGGATTTTCTTCTCTACATCGCCTGTTGAGTGTGACAATACAGGAAAATGTACAAATAAACGCCTGAGGCACAGGTATCCATTCTGCGCCAGGTATGATGTCGGTTAGGCTGCATATTTGCCCAATAACATCTTCTGCCCGACCTAGCCACGATTTTCCCCTCTTCAGTCTGTCGCCCTTTTCACTAAAAAGCGCTTGATGCAGTGGGTGTTTCTTATCAGCACATATTTTAAGGTATGCCCGAGCCCTCCACATCCTGATCCTTTGGTTCATTGTTGGAAAGTCAAGTAGATACCTCATTGCTCCACAAGATGTGTCTCTTGTACATCCCAAAATAATGCGCATGGCTTCATTTTGCACCTTTTCGAGTCGTTCAGTCTGGGTAGCACTGACAGTAAGGATGGCCAGAACGTATTCAATGGCGGAAAGGACCAGACCGTAGAAAAGAAGTATTAGTATTTGTTATGCATAAACACCACATAATAAATAAACTGCAGTATCTCCATCTATTTTTTTTAGACTGAGCACCAAATCTTCTGTCAGAGTGCCTACTGATCTGTAACACAAACCGCTTTGACCTTCAATATTTCTTAACAAAATCTATTTCGAACATTAAAAAAAGGAACATTTCGATATTATGCGGCTAAAACGCTTATTTTTCTTCCGCATTCCGAGCCCTTAAGGTTCAATGCCGCAGATGTTTCCGGCCCCCATTCGTTTCTGTTTTTGTCCTTTTCTTTCCAGTTGATGACTCCAAGTATTTTTCATAGGGGTCTACGTGCTAGAAAATGTGCACTGGGTCAAGTAACTCCCTTCCCCCTACACCCCCCCCCCCCCCACCAAACCAATCTGTAGACGTTCCCTCTTTTTTCAAGTACACTGTCTTTGATATTTGTTTATATATTTCATATTATTTCAAACACACTATTATAGTTATTTGTCATTCAATACAAAGCAATGATAATACTTAGTATTGTGAACTTTAATGGGCCCTTTGACGAAGCTGAAGCCCCTTGCAGCCACTGCGCCCCCAGAAAATTGTAGTGCTTAGCGCTCCCTGTCCCCTAGGTTTCTTTGATGTGGTGGCTGAATATATATATATGTATGATCTCTCTATCAAAACACAACGAGGAAAAAAAATTAAATACAAATGTGAAACCCCTTTCGTTTATTCTTGAGACTGGGCACCAAAATCACATCTAGCTTGTCATACATCAGTTCTCCAAAAAGTGGTGCAAAACCGACCTGTCTACCATCTGTTCGTTTCCCAACACACCGGCATCATCATGTAGCAGGTCCTTTGCAGAACGTCGCTCTCATCATAGTCTGCCTGAAAGAAACTCGGTCTCTCGTCAGTTCTCCTGCCTCTTGTACTTTCATACTCAAGGAGTCACTTATATCCTGTGCCCATATTCGTGTCGGTCGGCCCCTGCCCCTCCTTCCTGGTACCATGCCTTCTGCTATAATTTTTTCCAATCCGTCGTGGCGCTTGATATGACCAAAATATTTCAGTTTTCGAGAAAGGATGCTATTTATTAGCCAGTCTTCCTTGATGTTCAGATCTTTTTAGATATCAATATATATATATATATATATATATATATATATATATATATATATATATATATATATATATATATTGGCTTCTGTTTTGAGAACACTGGCTGTAAACTATGGCAGCAACTTATGGTTGTTCATCTACGTCTTATGCATATTTGCAGTTATACGGTCTGTGTTAAATTTTGTAAATTTGTAAATAGAGAAGGCTGTGGCTGTACTAAACGACGTCCTTTTGATATGAACCCCATGCACTTCGCCTGTCTCTCAACACAGAGCCATCTCTATAGATAATCCCATCACCTGGGCTGAAATTGTCATGAATCCTTTGGGAGCGAGTGAAAATTGCGGATGCACAAATAGATCATTACGGTTCGAGGAGAATGGTGCCCGACACTCAACACTCAAGGAAAAGGCGAGATGGATATATAATCAGACAGTTTGAACAAAGAAGACACAAACAACCGATTGCACAATTTATTCCCTGGCATGTTTCGCTGCATCTTGTCAGATGCATACTACAGTAACAATTCCATAAATAAAGCAAACATGGGATTCCTTTATAACAGAAGTACAAGTTCAACAACATGACTGCCTGCTTTACCACGGCAGCCGCAATGTCAGAACCATATCTTTTTGTATACAGAGTTCAGGTGACGAATCGCGGGAGCTTCAAGAAGCTGCCAGATCAGACATTTACTGGTGTCATCGGAACTGGAACTCTTCGCTTGTTGCTAAAGATGGGGACGGAGCTCTTATGGGAGTGTCCCGAGTGCTGTGATATAGATTCTTCTTCTCCTTTTTCTTCTTCTTTGCGTTCACCAACTGCAAACTCCGGCCGAAGATCCTGGTTGTATGTCTACTTCTGTTCCAGAACCTGAGTGTTGCATGTGCATCCGTTTTACAGATCTGGCTATCTATATGAAGACTTCAAGTAAGTAAGTTTTCACCCACCAGGACATCACACAGAGCGATAAACACCCGGTGACACAAAGTGCCACCATTCAGATGAGGATCACCCGTAGATAGGTCCCGAAAAAACCCGTTCAACCATTAGGTTACATTAGGGCCCCCGGCAACACCCAAAAAAAAAAAAACGAAAAATTGCATCCCACATGGGGACGAATCACAGATCAGAATGTACAGCAGACTGTTAGTTCCTTGCCTCTCAGGCAGTTGCACTTCGACTTTGAAGGAAGCTCCCAAGTAGTCTACTGTTACGACATGCTTATTTTTTTTCCGGGTCGGTCTCCCAAATGCCCAGCCTCGCCGCCCGACTACCCGAAGGATATTACGTTGGTAATCCAGACTGAACGGGAAAACCACCCGGCAGTTTTTTTAAGATGGCATTGCCGATTGGGTTTCTCCCGTGACTTGGTTATGACCGATCCCGGGCTCTTTTGGCCAGACCAGTGCAGCGAAGCTACGCTTTGATCTTAGCCAAAAGGCATGGGTTGACAGTGGGTCTATTCTTGTTTTCACTATAATTTGGTCCCTGAACACTCACACGAGGAGATTCTTAATTCAACTGCCGGGGAGGCAAGGAACCAACAGTCTGTATTCAAGACAATGAGATCAGTAAAACTGATGCACACGCAACCATCAGGTTCTGGAGCAGGACTGCAGTTCAGTAGTGGACGAGCAACCAGAACTTTCCGACAGAGTGTACAGTGTACAGCTGGTGAACGCAAAGAAGAAGAAGAAGAAGAATTCAACTGAGCACTGAGCACCAAATGGTCCGTCACAGGTACCTGGTCATCAGTAACGGTAACCGCTTTGACCTTTAATGTTTTCTCAATCATCTCCCTTGCGGCTTGCGGCTAGCGCGTTCACAGATGGCGCTTACAGGCTGGTGTGTATACTATGGAGTATGGCCGATCGTATGAAGCTACCACCGAAAGATGGATTTT
The DNA here is from genome assembly GCA_905116865.2 of Candidula unifasciata. Lineage (NCBI taxonomy): Eukaryota > Metazoa > Mollusca > Gastropoda > Stylommatophora > Geomitridae > Candidula > Candidula unifasciata. Next base: position 738,472 of record CAJHNH020008510.1, on the reverse strand, counting down.
AATTCTTTAATTGCAGAATTACGGGCTTCTAGTGAAAATCTACCCAAGGATTCTGCAGACAGAAGTCTTCTTTCATCTGTCTATTGCAATAAAGCTTGCAAAGTAAGTTTATTAAGGGCGCATTTCACTTAATTTCGGGTTCATGGAAGAGAAGAGCGACCGTCCATGGCGATTGTGACAAACTGCACGCACAGTTTACAATTTATAAGTTGCTGTCGTTTTTGCTGTTTTTATAAATTATAATAAGTGATATTTATATGTTGAGTATCGTTAACTGTAAGCCAGAATGAAAGACATATCAGCTCATTTTGCAGCATGTTTTATCTTCAATTTCAAAATGGTTGCTTTAATCTTTATTTTTTTAAATTTTAAGTTGACGGAAAGGAAAACGACGTTCAGAAACTAATTAAATGCTCGATTTGAGTTCATCGCTCATGGAATCGTTTTCATTTTTTGTTGTTGCATTTTTGTATCTTAATGTAATGTTAATTCTAATTGTGCTATTTTAACAATTGATCAGTAAATGTTAGCGTTTTAATTTAATTTAATTTTGAATGTATTAATTATTAAAAACACCGGAACCGACACGACAGCTTAGGGGAAACAAGATATTAAACTAAATTGGTTTTTCATAACTTTAAATCCTTTTCTACAGCATATGATATATATGATTTCTATGTGACTATGAACTATGCGGTCATTTGTCATAGCTTATTCTCTTTGTGTGTTTTTATTTTAGTATTTTCCTTTCTAGTTTGTCTTCTTCAGATAATTGGTTCCTTTGTTGTATCATAATCATATGGGTTTATTTTATTTATTGAAGGAGAAAGTTGGACTGTTCTTAATATGGCTTTCTGTGTTTATTTTTTCTCTTTTATTTGTTGTTGAAAACTCAAGTGTTTTTTATGGGTTAAAGTGACAGTTATTTTTATCATCTAATTCTAATTTGGTGGTTTCTTTTTTTTTTTTAGTAAATAAAGTAATATCCTACTATTTTTTTTAGTAGATGAATTCATATCCTACTAGGTCTTTTCATAGTTGAATTAAGAGTACTGCAGAAAACAATGAAATCAGGCATTTAAAATGTAAAAAAAATTTTTGCTTTCCTCTGAATAACGGCCACATATTACGACGGCCAAAAACAGGTCCTGAGTCACATGTAAACTGCAGACTTCCGGCGACTATACCACCACTGCCAAGAGTATCTCCCATGCCGCTACGCTATGCGCAGCGTGGATTGGGGCTAAACTAGATGGTTGGGACTCATGAGCAAAGCTGCAGGTGTTGCGCAAGCTGCTGCTCGTGAGTCCCAGCCATCTAGTTTGGCCCCAATCTATGCCGCACATAGCGGCATGGGAGATACTGTCGGCGGTGGCGGTAGTCGCCGGAAGTCCACATGCTTGATGAACGATATTTTTTTTTTTTGCCCTGGAATACTTTTCTGGTTTTACATTTCATTTATACAAAAAGTAAGAAAACTGGTTAGAGCTGATGAAGAATTAATGTAGTTTCTTTCAAGGAGTAATAGTAAGGATCACTTTGAAATGTGTGATGGGTTATCTTCACGGCCTGGCGGGTGGACATGTGTACGTCTGGTCAAAACCTGAAAATTGTCTGGTATCATTCTTGGGAAGATGGGTCGCCTCCAGAGTTATACTGGCTTGAACAAAATAATCCTGCCACTGTTAGGGTGAAACTAAACTGCTGTTTTGCCAGATATTTCTTGGCAGTGTCTACCGCAGCTAAATAACATCTGTAGTGGGTTTTTTTCTGTTCTTCCTCCTGTTCCCTGTCTGTAAACTCTGGTGGAAAGTTCTGGTTGTTCATAAACTTTTGAACTTGTTCAGCATTGAGTGCTGAATGCACATTCATTTTTACAGATCTGACTTTTTGTGTGTGCAGACTGTTGGTTCCTTGCCTCAAGCAGATGCACTCTCAGCTTCGAAGGAAACTCCTAGTCAGTTCTCACGACATGCTGGTTAGGGAGCAGGGTCTTAGTATCTACATAACTCATTCAGTACCAAACAACTCCTGATGCATTTTTTAGTTTCCCCTTATATGTTTTCATTTTGTAAACAAATGGCAGCCATTAGGTTGTTAGATTAACCCAATATTTTCCAGCTGTTACTTGAACTCCTTTCGACCCATAGTGTCATGACTTTGATCCCACCAGACCATCTCATTACTAGTTTTAGTGACAAATTCTTAGCATGTGATGCTTTTTAGTAACCCCTCCCTGGGACTGAAAGAGTTAATGAGGTGCCAGAATTCATGCAGGGAGTTTTTTTTTCCATTCACATGTTTATATTTGCTTGAATAGCTTCTGCTGGGATATCATCCAGATAGCATCTTTATTGTCTTTCAGAAGTGATAAAATTTCTGATTTCCTCTTTAGATTGTCTCTCAAGTGCAGTCTAGTTCTGCATCTGCAGACCAGATTACTGGATCTTTAAAATTATATTTATCATCTCATTTCCTTGTCTGTATAAATGGTTCTTGATGCATTTTCTGGAAATTACCCAGAAAAGGAAAGGAACTGATTTTCCCCAACTAATTATATCGTGAATGAATTAGAAGAGAGAGGTAATATCCAAATAGACTTACAAACACTTGGAGTCACAATGGTAAGAAAAAGCAGTCAGATAGATGAATTTTTATGAATGAAGAAGATTATACAATTGTTTCACACAATTGTGTCATCAACTAATAAATATCCAGCCCTTTTCCCAGTGACTGTATATACAAGTGCATGAATCAACATGGAAAGAAGAAAAGCTGGAAGCAGCCACCTTGGTGGAATAGTGAGGTGGAAAAAGCGTGGATGGATGAGCGTTGTGCTGTAAAAAAAAAAAAGTGGCAAAATGCAAAAAAAAAAACAGAATTGTCCAGCCTAGTCATATCCTGCATCTGAAAATAAACATGGTCACAAAAGTTGGTTGCTTTAAAAAGCTGGTTAAGGTGGTTAAAGATGAGAAGTGGGCAGAGCTGTGTCATAGAAAAGTAAAGATGAGTAACTGAAACTGTTCTGACAACTACATAAAAGTATGAGCGGCGATGTCAAAAACAATAGTATTTCCTGACTTTCAGAGTGCTGACCTCGCCTGGTAGAGAACTGTGAAAATAAAGGCAAGGCCCTATTAGAACACTATTTACAGCAGAGCAGCCAGACAGACTTGAGAGGACACACCTTGACCAAGATGGTCACCTCAGAAAGGTGTGAGTCCCAGAAAATTGTTGAATAAGACATAGGGACAGTTAAAATCAAGACTGTGCTACGACGAATGAAAAACGGTGCACCAGATCCAGATAGTAAAAGGTATGATGACATTGGAAGGTGTACTGTAGAAGAGCTGAAAGAACTAGCAGTTTGTACAATAACAGTATAGCTAATGCTAGTATTAGCCAGGAGTGGGTTCAAAGCTGTCTGATACCTCTGGCAAAGACCACACACAAATTCAGGGGTTTCAGATAATCACCATGCAGAATAGTGTAGGTACGCTGGCGGAGAAGATCATTGTCAGAAAAATATGGTGCCAGCTAGAGAGGCAGTATATTAATTACATCAGTTTTTGCCCATGACGTGTATGAAGGTCTCCATTCAGGTACTGAAACGTGTGCTGTGGCTATTGATCTTGAGGATGCGTACAACAGAGTACCGTTAGACTTATTAATGTTTCAGCTTCTGGAACAAAAAAAAGCCCCTTGTTTCTCAGTTAGATCTCTGCAGCTCTCTTCCAGCGAGTAGTAGTTTTTAGATGTGGAACCTACAGCTATATATCCCGGCCTGCCACAGGGATCACCATTATCTCCAGTGTTTTTCAGCTTTTACACAGTGAGAATCACAAGTGAGCAGATCACAGGACAGGGAAAGATGCTGTCGTACGCTGATGATGTGTTAGTGTATCAGCAAGGTAAAGACAGAGAGCAGGTTGCTGGAGAACTACAGACAGAACTCAGTCGCATAAGCAAATTGGGTGATGAAACGAGTGCCTTGGTCAATCCAAAGAAGGCAGCAGGATGTGGTTCTCTTTGGATAACCATATTGTCAATACCCCAACGCCAACTGCGAGTCTGTGCTTAAAGATTGTGGAATGAACACTGGCAATGAGGTACCTGGGGATGCGATTTGATCGCAGCCTTGCTTATACTAAGCACATAGACCAGGTGATAATAAAAGGCAAGCATGGCTTGGCAGCGATGAGAATTTTGGCCATGGCAAACTATAAACAGCTTAATTTATGCCCTTTGTATCAAGGTCTGTTCCTTTTTGTCTTTGAATATGGTGATCCCGACTCGCAGTCATAAGCAGAGGGAGAGGATGGAAAGAATACACAATGAGGCTATGCGCTACCTTCTCGATTTTACAACCATGGACGACTGAATTAAAATTAACCGAGCAGGTGTCTACCTCAGAGTCAACACAGATACACGACACCCACTGCATGGTGAAATTAAACAGAAATAGGCAGCAGATTAAAAAGAGATAAAGCATGGATGGGTCAAGCCGAGGACATTATTCAACTGATGTGTTCACTTTAGTACATAAACATGGTGAGGAACTGGTACAAGTGACAACAGAGTGCAGTATTACTTTGTCTGTTTGCATCCGTTTTGACAGAAAAGGCAGACAAGAAAGTCCAGCCACTGTTGAGGCAGAAGTGCAGGCTTTGATTTTAAAGAGTTCTCTACAGGAGAATGCTGTCATTTACACAGATGGGTCTGTAATTCGCCACGTGAGAAGCTTTTATGGCTCAGGCTGGAGTTAGAATTGTGAAGCAAGATTCTGGTGCTGTTGCCTTGACCACAAGTACGTAGTCTGACTATGGAGGTCATGGCAGTGAGGAAAGCAATAATATGGCTGGAGACCCAGACCTTCTCTTGTGCATGCTTTCTCAGTGAATCATTGAGTATGCTAAGGAAGATAGAGAAGGCCTGTATCAAAAGACAATAGGTGGAGTCTCTAAAGCGGTCAGGGCTGACACATATCAGTTTTATATTTGTACCAGAGCAACCCTGTGGGGATTTACTAGTGAGAGGATCTGAGCACTTATGGTCTGAATGGTTGGATGTGCAGTGAGGATAATCTTTAGACTAATTAACTAACTGTATAGGCCAGTAGATACAATTCTGTACACATCTAGTGTGTATCAACAGCAGCCTACTACATCGTGTGCTTATTGATTGTTTTGTGCCTTTATGTTTCCTTTACATTTGTTTTGTGTTTTACATGGGCTTAACACTTCATATTCTGTTGAGTGTGTTCTGTTGATTTGTGCTTTCCTTTACATTTCTCCCAGACATGGCCTGTATCCATGCTGGTTGATTGTAGATACATGCTTCCTGGTCAGTGTTGTTTTGTCATTTTCTCATATTCAGCATCAACATTTAGTCCTCTTCCCTGTCTGATATCAATCATTGCATTCAGCCATTCGCGGCTGTCTGGGCTCAGTTAAACCCTGTTTGTCACTGGTGTCATTAATGCCATCAACACATTTTGTAAATAACACACACACGTCTGTCAGTAGCTGCAACTCAACTCAAAACAGACAGCAAGGTTCCCCCACCCTTCAGCTGTGTATATTGTTGTATGAACATAATATGCTTTAGTAATAAAATACAATAAAACTCTAAAAGATGTTTGGGTTGGTCGGATGTAAGAGATGCCCAGTTTGTGACCATTTGAAAATACATTTTGTCTCCCCCCCTCCCCCCTCCTTTCACTGTAGCCTTAGTTCTTTTTCTGCCCTTTATTAAAAGTGCTAGTGTGGCTACATGTTCACATCTCATGATTATAGTTACATTGTTATTTCTGTTTGCAGGAGATAACATGTCAACATCTCATGCTTATACATGCTTATAGTTTCACTGTTATTTCTATTTGCAATTACTAGTGTAGCCACATGTCCACATCTCATGCTTATAGTTTCATTGAAAATTTGTTTGCAAGTGCTAGGGTAGCCACATGTCCGCATCTCATGCTTAAAGTTTCATTGAAAATTTGTTTGCAAGTGCTAGCGTAGCCACATGTCCATATCTCATGCTTATAGTTTCATTGAAAATTTGTTTGCAAGTGCTAGCGTTGCCACATGTCCACATCTCATGCTTATAGTTTCATTGAAAACTTGTTTGCAAGTGCTAGCGTAGCCACATGTCCATATCTCATGCTTATAGTTTCATTGAAAATTTGTTTGCAAGTGCTAGCGTTGCCACATGTCCGTATCTCAAACAAACTCATGTTTGATTGTTTCCTTCTTATTTCTGTTTGCAGGTGCTAGATGAAGTGGCCGAGAGCACTGATTATGATACAGTTATAACAGGCTTGTGGCTTGTGACCGCTCACTTTGCTGAACAACTTGCATATTTGAAGCCTGTTCCAGCGTTATCAGAGCTCTGTTTCAAACTTTTTAGGTAAGACTGGCTTATTAAGTCATCAGTTGACTGTAAAGGTAAAGTCAGGAGATGTGAACCATTGTCACTGCACATGGTTCTAAACTATAAGTGCTGTGCCACCAGTTTGGACAGTTGATAAGAAACTGTCCGCCTGTGTCGTCGTCCACATGTAACTCCGTAGCTACAGCGACGTTCCTCCATTTATCCCAGAGTGTCACTCTGGTACCCATTACCTAGAGGCTTGGTAAACCCCGGGAACGGCCCGGTTTCGAACACTGGCCATGGGCTGCAGCGAGTCGCAGCTGGATATGAAAGTGAGTCTCCGCTTAACTGCGCTAAAGCAGCCCCCTTTTGACTTAAGGGGTAATTATGAGATGTATAATGAATGCAGAGGGGAAAACAAGAAGAGACATAGTCACCAATAAAGAAAAAAGAACAGTGTTAGGCTTGGTACCAGTAAATTATTTAATAGATCCCAGAAAATCAAAAGGTTTTGTGTCTGAATAGAACAAAATATGGCCAGCAGCTGGAGCATACAACATGAGAACAGCAGGCAACAAGCTACAAGAGTCAGCCAAGAAAGAGATGGGGGGGGGGGGGGGAGTTAACAAACCTCTACAGAGATGCAGTATGATATTAACAAAAGCTACATAACTAGCAAAAGACAGAAAACTACATCTAACTCCTCTTTATGATAATTTACTGCATAAGCTTCTTCTTCTTCTTCTTCTTTCCTCTACTCCTGGAATGCCCCCGGCGTCGGGTAAGAAGAGATCTCTGGAACGGGCCCTTCTGTTCGCTTCATATAAAGTACTTTTGAGCATCTCTGATATTTGTGCGATTCATATTTTTTGTTGTCGGCCTCTGGCTCTTACCGCTGTATCAGCATAACATTGCTCTCTGTTGTGCCCTATCTTGTTACATCACCAAACATTTAACCTGCTACTACCGACGGTCAGCCTATGGATCGTGCTGATATTATTATTATTATTGCCCCCAGAGAAATGGGAAGGATAGAGGACTTTTGGGGCAGTGAATCCACATCACTCACCAGAATGGCAGACTTGGGAATTAAGTCGGCATAGCAAAAAACGAGACGCACACCAGACACGCCAAAAGACTTGTTAATAAACATACAACTGGTACTATTAGCCATCGGACGTTGGGGCTCATACTGAGGGAAGGATCTGAGCACCTATGGACAAGTGGAGTGCAGTGATAATAACCCAACCAACTAACTAACTAACATTTAACCTGCTGTTTAGCTATAAAGTTTACTATTGGTCGTGTGCTGACTCCCCTGATATCATCGTTCCTAAATTGATCTTTCCTCATTACACCTAGTATAGTATGTAAACATTTCATTTCTGTTGCGACTATTTTCCTTCTGTCTTCTGAAGACAAGTGTCCACATTTGACACTGATAGCACAGTGTGGTAAAATTAATGTGTTGAACAATGTTCTTTTAGTATTCATATATACAGCATAAGAAGAATTGTTAAATTGATTGTAGTGACTAGATGCTTGACTGATTGATTGAGAGCCACAGTCATGTAGCTGACTAGATGCTTGATTGATGGGAGCCACAGTCATGTAGTTGACTAGATGCTTGACTGATTGATTGAAAGCCACAGTCATGTAGTTGACTAGATGCTTGATTGATGGGAGCCACAGTCATGTAGTTGACTAGATGCTTGACTGATTGATTGAAAGCCACAGTCATGTAGTTGACTAGATGCTTGACTGATTGATTGAAAGCCACAGTCGTGTAGTGACTAGATGCTTGACTGATTGATTGAAAGCCACAGTCATGTAGTTGACTAGATGCTTGACTGATTGATTGAAAGCCACAGTCATGTAGTTGACTAGATGCTTGACTGATTGATTGAAAGCCACAGTCATGTAGTTGACTAGATGCTTGACTGATTGATTGAAAGCCACAGTCGTGTAGTGACTAGATGCTTGACTGATTGATTGAAAGCCACAGTCGTGTAGTGACTAGATGCTTGACTGATTGATTGAAAGCCACAGTCATGTAGTGACTAGATGCTTGACTGATTGATTGAAAGCCACAGTCATGTAGTGACTGGATGCTTGACTGATTGATTAAAAGATGCAGTATGCAATTACTAGATGCTTGACTGATTGATTGTGAGCCACAGTCATGCAGTGACTAGATGCTTGACTGATTGATTAAAAGATGCAGTATGCAATTACTAGATGCTTGACTGATTGATTGTGAGCCACAGTCATGCAGTGACTAGATGCTTGACTGAATGATTGTGTGTCACTATTATAGTGACTAGATGCTATATTTGGAGAGAATAAAAGTATTGGCACCCTGTGGGTTTCCATGATGCTAGCTGCCTTTACTTCTCTGGACATTCCCTGGTTACCTTTTATCCTGGGTTGACCTGGGAACCAAGGACATTTATAGAAAGAAATCAGCTTGGATGCTGATTTAGACCAAAGAATCTCAGGCCACATGCAAATATCCACCCACTGTGATAACACAACTCCCTTTGTTGTCTGTCATTTTATTCATTCCCATTACTTTGGTTTTGTGTGCAGGCAATGTGCAAAAGCGGTACTGAACATCCAATGGCAGAATTTGGAGGAAGACAGTTCTTTGAGGCAGAACTTCTTGGCTTCACTTGCCAACCTCCATGGCAAGCTGGTGCCGTTCGATTTCCCTCGATTCCGTCTGCTAGAGGCCCTCACAGAAAATCCCTGGACAAATCCAACTTTGGCTAAAGTCATGGGTGGCGAGGTGGAAGATGGTGACAAAGAAGAAGGTACATACATTGTTTTTTATTTTGTACTGGTTAAATTTTAAAATGTTTCTTTTATAATCATTTTTAACAGGGAACAAGCAGTTTGTCTTTTTGTTATTGCATGAAACAGTTTTTGTTTTTTCTTTCCAATTTTTTTTTTTTTTTTCACCTTTCATAACATTGTAAACACATTTTGAAAGGTGTAACAGATTTCCTAGGCTGGCATGGTCTGAGTAGGAAGTTCTGAGGTTGCACTAATTCTTGCATGTTGATTCTTTAACTGAGGTGCAACAGGATACATTCTGGGCTTATTCGGTTTATGAGGGACTTATTCAATCAAATTGCATTTCTAATCTGTCTGAATGATTAGAAACACTGGGTTGAACTGTGGGAGACCTTGGTTCAAATACTTGGTAAGGTTACGGGTTTTTCTCTCATGCCAGACAGGTTAAGGGATGGGAAATAGACACACGGATGTGTTGCCCTGTAGGTAGACTGGAGACGGTCAAAGGCAAGAGGAGGTAAACGAGTTTTTAATAAAAGGTGCTTGTTGAGATTAGAGGTACTAGAGCCAGATTTATGACAAAACAGTACATTGTAGTGTACTGAGCCAGATTTAGGATAAAACAGTACATTGTGGTATACTGAAACAGATTTATGACAAAACAGTACATTGTGATATACTGAACCAGATTTAGGACAAAACAGTACATTGTGATATATTGAACCAGATTTATGACAAAACAAAACATTGTAACCTGCTTCATGAGATGTTATGATGAAGTAAAAGGGTTTACAGTATATATAGATCAAGAACCAATTCATGGCTTGTGTAACAAATAGGGGTTGGAGAAAGACTACTTCATAACCCCTTTTAAAAAGGGAATAGTCTAAGCTCTTTTCCCCCTCTCCAGAGGCAAGACCCCTAAATGTGTTCAGTACTGGTGTTTGAGTTGCTTATCTAGTGAAGGGCATGGATACACCTTGTATAAACCTAAACTGATAGTAGATTTCATTAATTTCTTCTGACCGCTGTTGAAGCAGAAGTGCAAGCTTTGATTTTTTTTAGAATTCCTCACAGGGGGATGCTGTCATTTACACAGATAGGGCTGTGATTCGCCATGTGAGGAGCTTTTAAGCTTTTACGGCCCAAGTTGGAGTTAAAATTAAGAAGCTAGAGATGGAGTTAAAATAAGCAGGAAGATTCTGGTCCTGTTGCCTTGACCACAAGTAGTCTGACTATGGAGGTCATAGCAGTGACCAGAGCAGTAACATGGTTGGAGACGTGGCTTTCTCAGTAACTCAATAAGTAGGCCCAGGAAGGTAGAGATGGTCTGGGTCCGAAGAGAATGGTTGGAGTCTCTGAAGCTGTCAGGGCTGACACATATTAGTTTCATATTTGTGCCAGTGCATGCAGATATACACGGAAATAAGCAAGCTGATAAGCTTAAGCTTACATGGCGGGTGGACAAGCCATGGACCATGCAGATATTGAATGCTCTATGGGAACCAAGTGATGACTGTCAATCTGCAACCATGACAGAATGCAAGAACATGTTGAAAGAGCTGTGGCCAGACAAAAGCACTATGCATGAAACCAAAGAAGAATAAGAAACCAACACAGAATGGTGTCAGCCGCTACGTGCTGCTGGATTTGCTAAGAGGGGATCCGAGCACTTATGGTTTGATGTGCATTGAGGATAATCTGTCTACTAACTAACTATGACTAACTGTAAGAAGTATAGTCAGACATGACGCTTTGATTGAGATACATGAAGAATAGCCAGATGCTTTAAGAACTGACTTAGCAGCACTGAGGACATTCCCATAAGCACTTCCTTGTCTTCAGCAGCCAGTAATGTTCCAATGCCAGTGGTACCAGTAGCAGTTAGTTATGTGGCTGTCTTGCCTTTCCTCTAGTGTAGAGTGTCAAACACACACCCTGCACGCTGCCCCCTGCCAGTCGCATTTGACACTTCGATATAAGGGACATGACACTTTGATAGGCACACAGATAATAGCCAGTCAGAAGTTACTCTCTGATATCAACAGTAGCCAGTCACACGACACTTTGATAGGTACACAGAGCATAGACAATCACACGTTAGGGGTCTCCGTTGTGAAGTGGTCAAGGCGTTCCGATGGTTGGGTGTTTGTTTCACAGTGGCTGCGCTCAATTCACGAGTGCAATATTTATGGAAATCACAGGGGATCCTCACCTGAGCTACAGAGTTTGTGCTTTGTGTGACACTCTCGGCATTTGGCTAAGATTCTGCTGAGAGAGACCGAGCCCTGGGGGATAAAACCTGGAGCAGTGAAGTCGATCCTGTCGACTTTAGCTTTAACATTAATCTTTGATATGAAGAACAGCCAGTCACACATGAAGACAGCTTTTCAGATGAGTTCAACATGTAATAAGTCCACCATTTGTGTTTTCATGTACAGTGCGAGCCTACATAGAGCAGGAAGACCCCATTATCCTCCAACTGAGGGTGGACATGATGCTGCAGGAGAACTGTGAGGAGTATGCCCTCAATCTTTGCAACAATTGTCTGAGCCATCCTGAACTGCAGTCTGACCTGGGGGTCCGCAAGATCCAGCTGTCACTTCTGTACAAGCTGGGCCAGGAGGATAAACTTCAAGAGGAGGTGAGAGTTCATAGGTGCATTATCAAAGAGATCAGTTGATTTGACATGATAGTTCACAGGCATACAGGCTTCCCGGTCAACTAATTTTAAAACCTGACATCGGATAAATGTGTTTCTTTTTTTATGAGCTGTATAGTTACTTTAGAATTCATCATCATCAGGTGCCTGGCGTGGGCGATCATGCCTCTCCACAATCCACGATTTTCTGGAGCATATATGTTCGTTTGTGTGCTGACACCATTCCATGCCACGCATAAAGACTGTCAAGAATCTTCTCTCGTTGTCCTCCTCTATCCCTTCTTCAACAGATCTTTCCATTTTCTCTCTTCTCATAACATGGGCGAAAAATGATGTCTGTGATAAGTTGTCTTCAGGCTCCCGCCTCTTTAAAAAAAATCTTGGTTGCCCTTTTTGGCTCTCCAAGGTAATTTAGGCATTCTTTTGTAAAACCACATCTCTGAGACCTCGCAAATTTGGCCTGCCTACCGATTGTCCAGGAATCATAGCCATATGCTAAAACTGGATGTAATTAGCAAGCAAGAATTCTATTTCTAATCATCAATGACAAAGATATATTGCATAAGATGTTCTTTATTTTATAAAATGCAGTTTTTGCCTGTCCTATTCTGTCTTTTTTTATCTCAGTAATGCATCTTCCATCTAATGTTATCCGTGTGCCCAGATACTTAAATTTCTTTTCTTGTTCCAAAATAACACCATTTACTTTTATTACACATTTAGAAATAATTCTTTTCTTTGATACCACCATTACTTCTGTTTTTCCATTATTCAGAGGCCCATTCTTCCATTTTCTACCACTGCATTGTCTATCATTTTCTGTAGTTCTGTCTGACTTGTTACTTCAGAACTATATGATAATTTTGTAGTGTCGTTTCTTATTTCTCATAGTTTTTCTTTTCTGATGAAGACTTCACTGCAGCATTTATTGTTTATTGAAATATTCTGTGAAACTCACAAATTTAATGTTTTCCAGCTGTACCTTTTTTCATAGCTGTACTGCAGTTCAACCAGTTTATGTATGTGCTAACTTGTGTTATTTATTTTTCTTTGGTAAAGTGCCAGAAATTAAATATACAAGATGCCGTGCGGATTATCAAGCAGCTGCAGACGTCAGAAACTCACAGACAGATCTGCACAGTTTTGGCTCAAACATTTATGGTCCAGAACTGGATCAGACCTTCTGACATGGAAGCCAACAAGGTTCGTTCACCTCTTCATTGTATTGGACTATAGTCATCACCATCATTTAGCTCACTAGCAACAGTCATTTATTCTTTGTCCTTTTGTGCCATTATAGGTAAAATAAAGAACCCTTTTCCACGCGTTTAGGCGTATTGGGCATATAGGGCTAGATCTATATTTTTCTATATTTTGGGTGGGCACCAACTGCCTTTACTTCCCAGGGCTTCAGCTGGAACCCACTCAAAGCTGGGTCGACCTTGAGCGTCAAGATCATTTTGAAGAAGAGAAAAAATTGGACTCTGCCAGGGCCCGAACCCACAATCTTCTGATCTGCAGGTGAACGTCTTGCCACAACACCACGGGAGCTCTTGTGTGCCATTACAGGGCTCATAGTCTGTTTCTTCATTCCGTCCTACCCTGTACGGTCACTTTAATGTCATAGATGGAATCCAGCTCAGCAGCTTTGGCATCTTTAATCAGCATTCACCTTCAGGTTTCTCTTGGGCAGTGCCTCTATTTCCCATTTCCGTGCCTGTCTGGTGATAATCTGTTCACTGGCAGCTTACCAGGCTGTTTATGTTTTGCCATACAAATTCTGCATTTAAATATCACTACTGTTTCTACATGTATGGAATGTTTATGACATTGTGGTGCTGGGGTGTCTGTGGATCACCTCCCTCCCCGGACAGCAGCCAGAAGTGTGCTGTGTCGGTTCTTAGGGAAATATGGGTTGTGTTTCTGCCTTCACCTTTGACACGTAGCTAAGGTGGGGCTCACAGTGTGCTCATTCCCTGCAGGTTTCGCTGAGCTCTTCATGGCTCTAAGCATGGCCTATCATGAGTAGTTGGGGCAACTGGATTGTCACGTCCTGAGTATTAAAACAATTATTTTGCAAAGACATAAGAAAAAGAAGAAAGCTACAGAACGTTCTTTTTTTTTTTTTTAAATGAAAGCCAGTGGCGGCAGAAATTGAGCAGTAGTAGTCAAGAAATTGTTGACTAACCTTCAAGACACAGGGATGCATGAATAATAATTCTGTTTTTGTGTATTTATGTTTAGGAGCTGCTGCGGCTGTGGATTAGGCATCAGCTGTTGGTGGACAGAGAGCAAGACCAGTTCAAAGAGAGTGTTTGGGCCATGGCCAAACTTTCTCAGTCTACGGAGCAGATCGTTATCTTCATTGATGTGTTGAGAGAAGAGGTAAGGGAAAATTGTTATCTTCATTGCTGTGTTGAGAGAAGAGGTAAGGGAAAATTGTTATCTTCATTGATGTGCTGAGAGAAGAGGTAAGGGTAAATTGTTATCTTCATTGATGTGGTGAGAGAAGAGGTAAGGGAAAATTGTTATCTTCATTGATGTGTTGAGAGAAGAGGTGAGGGTAAATTGTTATCTTCATTGATGTGTTGAGAGAAGAGGTAAGGGAAAATTGTTATCTTCATTGATGTGTTGAGAGAAGAGGTAAGGGTAAATTGTTATCTTCATTGATGTGTTGAGAGAAGACGTAAGGGTAAATTGTTATCTTCATTGCTGTGTTGAGAGAAGAGGTAAGGGAAAATTGTTATCTTCATTGATGTGTTGATAGAAGAGGTAAGGGAAAATTGTTATCTTTATTGATGTGTTGAGAGAAGAGGTAAGGGAAAATTGTTATTTTCATTAATGTGTTGAGAGAAGAGGTAAGGGCCCTTTGTTATGTCCATTTATGTTTTTAATAAGTAAAATCTATTTCATAGTGTTCACTCGCTGTGAACTCTGATTGAATGTTCTGGTTGTTCGCCCACTTCAGGACTTTTAGTCTTGTTCCAGAACTTGAGTTTTGCTTGCACATCTGTTTTACAGATCTGGCTTATTTGTATGCAGACTGTTGGTTCCGTGTCTGTGAGACAGATTCTGTCTGACTTGGAAGAAAAATAAGTGAAGCAAAGGACCCTTTCCACATCAGTGGATTATCAGGCATATGCTGCCTCATATCTCAGATGCTTTCTCAGATTTCTATAGGCCACAGTGGGTGATGTAGTCAACATTATGCTGTTGCTGTTTGAAAGAACCTGCATTTTGAAAGTTTTAGCTTCTGAAGTTGTGGCTGTAATTTTTTTTTCTCCAGGGCAGAGAGATTTTCTGCAACCGCCGCTCACATTTCATTTTTTCTTCTTTTTTTCCTTTTTTTTTTTTTTTTTTTTTTTTTGGTTTAAATTTTATTTTACACATATAAAATCTAATCCTCGTTGATAGAACCTGTATTTTTAATATGTTAACATCACATGTTATTTATGATTTTTTTCTCTTTTATTTCAGTGTGGGGAGATTTTTCTACAACTGTACGTGGACATGTGCATATTTGCCATAAATGTGGACAAAGGCCAAATGGAGACCAATAAGAAGGAGGGCAACATGGAGGCTGCAGCTGCCAGGAGAAGCGACATGGCTTCTATCTGTGCCAAACTGGCATGCCTCTGCCACCATGCTTCCATCAAGGTGGCCAGAATCTGCGCTCTGACATCCTTTGCCCTGAAGCCCACTGAGCAGTCGTTTATGAAAATTGGCACGTTTTACGGCCAGGGAACAGATTGCTGTAACAAATGTGGCCGAGACAGAAATAGAGAACCTGGCACCATAAACCCAGCAACTTTGTATGAGGTGGAGCGGCTGCTCAGTATGTTGCGACCAGACTACCTCAGCCCCGACCAGTCGTATACCAACATACAAATCTTGTGCCGAAGATTCTTACAGGAGAGTTTAAAAAATGCTCAACAACTCCAGAGACAGCAAATGATTGCGCAGAATTCTGGGATAACCACCTTGATTGATGGAACTAAAGTGACAGTTCCTGCTGGTAGACCTACAAATGTATTTGAGGCTTTGTCAGCACAAGATTACCATAATACTCAGATGCTTCTCAACAGAATGAGAATTCAGAGTATCACGCATACAAAGGCATCCATGCCTGGATCTCCAGGGGTACAGCATCATTACAAGGGTCACGGTTCTGTTGGAGTTCGTCGCGGAGAACCGACCAGCCCTGCTCCAGCTGGGCAAGTGAATAAAGCTCAGTATATGTTTGACGTTGAGAAAATCAAGAGCAAGCAGCCATATGGGGTCCCTGTGGAGCAGCAGCACCAGTACTACCTAATGAAGCATGAAAAAGAACTGGAGCAGAGACGTAAAAATGCGCAGAAGAAGAGAGAAGGAAAAACACAGCAGGGCATGACTTCAAATACACAGATGCAGCAACAGTCTTGGCAGCAGCAACAAAGTCAACAGCAGCACGGTGAACAAGTAAATGAGATGATTCAGTCAGCCTTACAGGATTCTGACTCGTTGCAGAAGTTAACACAAAGTGCGAATCCAGGCATAGTGCAGGCTGTCATAAACATCATGAAAGGTTCTGTTGTAAAAGCTGCAGCAACCTCAGAACTGAAGCGACAGCAGGCAGGGTCTCAGCAGATGAAGCCCATTATTTTGCCATCCCAGCAAGGAACTCAACCGTTGCCAACAGTTTCAACTTTACTAAAGCCCTCAGTTCAAGCACAGAAGCAACAAAATCAGGAACATCTTCATGCCAGACAGCAGCAGTCACTCCTTACCACAGAACAGTCCCCACCTAAACGACATCCAAGACCTCAGCTATATGCTCAACCGATTGTTGTGTCAACGGCTAGCAGCCTAGCTCCGCAGAGATACCAGTCATCAGTGGTCAACAGAAATAACAGTTCAACTGCAAGCTCATCTGGTGAGAAGCAGAAGGGAGAAGGCTTTGTGTTGGCCAAATCTCACGTGGAGGACATTAGACGCTTGATGCAGATGCAGATGTCAAACTTGCAACAGAAACAGATTGCAGAACCTCAGCACATGTCTGGGTCGACTGTTACTGTGAAGAACACATCCATTGCCAACACCTCATTGGGCTTCGCCAGCAGACCAAGGACAACTGTGGAGCTGGCGGAGCAGGCAGCACTGGCAAAGCTTCAGAAGCATGACAGTTCAAAACCTGGCATGTTTCAGCAGTCCCAGCAGCTGAGCAGTAACAGTGGGCAGATGTTTATGTCCCAGTCCAAACAGGCATTGCCCCAGTCCAGTCAGCAGCTGCAGTTTACCCCTTCCATGAACAGCACGGACCACATAGCACATCATCAGCCTCCACACCAACATCAGCAGAAGTTGTTGCAGTTAGATCAACAGCAAATGAATACCTTTAGTTTTCCCAACAGTCCAACCTCAAACTTAGTCTCTAATCCAGTGTTGCCATCTGACGAGCTCTCTGGTTCAATTATGGGCATCGATGACACCATCATTAAAGAGTTGCTGCAAGATTCTGGGATTTTAGCAAACACATTTCCAGATATAGACGTGGAAACTGTAGGTGAAGACAAATCAAAGTTCTTCTCTTTGCCACATTCTGCCATGCCGCCCCTCTCCACTCAGATGCCTAAATCATCTAATTCACAGTTATATAATTACATGATGCCTCCAGTTTCTCAAACTCCCTACACCGCACAAAATTTGCCGGCCTCGCAGCAGTCATCCCAAGCCAGCTCTATCACAGCCGGCCAGCCCCAGAAGACAGCTGGTGCCTCTCATCAACTATCGGCTAGAGCAGTGAACAAGTGCTCCCTATTGCCAGCACCACCATGTTCCACCAGTACAGTATCTCATTCACCTCTGAATCCATCCATTTCCCGACTTGGTGATAGGCCACCAGGAAAACAACACCCATTGCGGGCAGATATGAAAGCTAATGTCTGTACTTACCCCAAAGAAAATGCAAGTTACTTGTATAATAGAAAAGAAATCAAAGATGAATTAAAGCCGACTGTTGACCAGTTGCGGGAAATAATGAAAAAAGAGGACATTGAAGGCGAGGTCTGCATGGATGCTGCTAACAACGCCACCTACCGTTGTATTATTTGCAGCATTGCATTTGAGTCACTTGATTATCTCCGGGAACATGTCAGGAATGTCTGCAAACCTGGTCTTCAGTCATCGAGTGTGTACAATACCAAAATAAAACAGGACCGGGCCAACTCAGCAAAGGCTGGTGTGGAGACTACCACAGTTTTTCAGTGCCTGCGATGTTTTGAACTGTGTGTTAGCGATGCAGGCATCAAGCAACACCGGTTGACCTGCAAGCGAGTCCCAACTGTACCTTCAGATTTAAAAAAAGAGAGTGCAAATAATAAACAGAAATTCATGCCAAAGTCTGCTATCTCAAAACAGCCGCCAAAAAAAGTGCCGAAAGATCATGCAGACATGATGCCAGATCTTCCTTTACCATTCCCCTATCCGTCTCTGAATGCTGAAGCTGTATTGAAGAATATCTCACAGGCAAGCTCGTTAAATTCACAGATATCCGACTCTAGTATTGACAGCAGACGGCGGACTCGTGAATCATCTAGTAATCTGATCAGTAAATCAACCATAGCTGTTTCTATACCACCGCCTACTGTCTTAACTAACACAGCTGCGGGTGTTTCTACAACATTGCCAGTATCTTCTTCAGCCTCATCACGTCTCAGTGCCACATCACAGACAAGCTCCCTCGGTGCCACCATGGTAAGGCAGATACCAGTCTGCAGTGCAGATGTCGCCAACAGTGTTTCTTTTATGGAAGATGCGCCGGTGTTAACAGATGATCCTGCAGAGACAGTAGCAAATTGTATTAGTGGGGTTAAGAGGGATCTTGAAATCAGAGATTCAAAACTGGTTACACAGGACGATCCTGAAACGATTCCCCAGCCAAACTTCACAGAAATCACAGGTTCAGGAGGAAGTAAATTTTACAAGTGTGGACTTTGCTCGCAGACTTTGTGCTCACATGAAAGTTTTCTTGTTCATTGGAAGGAGTGTGCTGTGAAGAACAAGAATCTGATGAAACGACTGGAACTGAAGGAAAAAGCCTGCAATGCCAAACCTATTTCTGGGGAGGTTCTAGAAAATTTGGTCAGCGTTATCGCAGATGTGGCAGCAGGAAGTGGGAGTATACCAGAGTGCATCAGTTTGGACTCAGAGTTCAGTGATGTCAGTGATTACTACTGTCTGAGAGATCCATGTAAAGCGGGTTTACTCGACATGGGAGAATCATCGGAGTATCCAGATTCTGACTTTTGGTATGATTCGGCTGACAGTAACAGTCCGCCGGAGGACATGTCCGAAGATGGTGTTGACACTGGTGAGACAGGAGAGGGAAGCATCACAGGAAGCGGATTTACGGATACTATGGATGTTTCTAAGGATGGAGAGAATGAATATGAAAAGGATACTGATGAAGGAATAAAAGAGGAAGAGAATGGTAAAGAATTTACCCAGAATACGGGAAGACATCCAGAGGAAATGGATGAGGAGTATGTTTCAACAAGAAAGGCCCCACCAAAGCTGAGAGACAGAAAGACACTGAAACCAATTCATAGCTTTATCAATGAGACATTTAACTCTCCTTTTTCTAAGACATCCGTTAAACAGACAAATGCCACAACAGACGAGAAGCTGGGGGATGAGACAGGGGAAGACAGAGACAAGCAGACTTCAGAAAGTGAAGAAGAATCAGATGGGAACAGTTTGTACTGTAAAGTATGCAGAGCTTCTTTTCAGAACAAGAGAATCCTGTTGCAGCATTTTGCAGGCAAGCATTTGCAACCTTACACTGTGAAAACAGTAGCAGACAGCTCGTCCTATTTCTGTCACCTGTGTCAGAAGATGTACCCAACATTCATGTTCTACATGCATCACGTACCTAACCACTCTGTGACCATTTACGAGAAGATGAAAGCTTTCGTTGCCAGCATGAAATCACAGCAGCGCAGTCAGAGAATTGCCTTGCAAAGAGGTCTTGCCAAAAAGGTCAGCATGAATCAGAAGATGGCCAGAACGCTGAAAAGCAAAAAAGCTTCATCAAAGTCTGAAGTGGATCAGTTGGAGCGCAGGCTTCTTGCAGGTAAAACTCAAGCCGTCAGGGAGAGGATGAAAATCTCCAAAAGGAAAAGATCCCTGCAGTCTGCATTTACGTCTAGTGAAGATGATTATAGCTCTGATGCATCAAACAATGTGGTTTTCAAATCAAAGAAATCAGAAAGCGAAAACAGAGAGCCCATGACCGCGATAAGGCTGAAGAGGTCAACTAACCAGCCAAATCAGACGGACAATACAAGCTCACCACAGTCGTCATTTGAGCAGTCCGAGGAGGAGGAGGAGGAGGACAGTGATGGTAAGGGCCCCAGACTTGCAAGAGATCAAGATGATGACTATGTGTTAAGTGAAGAAATGGATAGTGATAGCGTGGACTCCACCATAGCTCCTCCGACAACCCGCAGCAGAAACCGTGTTGCCCTCAATCTGGGAGTGATTGATTCCAAGACAGGAAAACTAACCGACAATTCAGAACTGAATGAAGGAGTTTTGGTCCAGAATGAGAACGATGGCCTGAAGTGTTTGCCTAGCACACCTTTAGAGGACTTTGATGCCGATTCCAACTGTTCCGATCTTTTTCTGTCACAGTGTCAGAATGGGCGTTTTGTTCCATTAGAGAGTCAGTTAGGCGTGCAAGATAGGTCATGTGAAACTAGCAGTATTGTTGAAGATGCAAGGATTGTAGGAAGTGGCAAGGAGTTGGTACCCGGTCGTACCCTAACTGTTCGCCATCTCAGCAGGCGACTGAAAGAAAGGTTGAAATCATGTGACCTGCACCCAACCGTTGTGTTAAAGGCACTTCATGTTGATGTGGAGATGCCACACAGACGTGAAGTAAGCTCTTCTGTGGATGCAGTAGGTCAGCAACCTCACAGTTCTTGCAGCAACAATTTTGAGCAGCAATCAGCACAGCTGGATAGCCCCACACAACAGGACGATTTAACATCCGCAGCAGTCAAGGCCAGAAACTCTTCGTTCCTTGATTCCTTTTTATCTTATTTAAATCAGTACCCCTCTCATACAGAAACAGTTCCGGTGGGAAGAAAGAGGTGTAGAAGTGGTCCACCTCGTGTGAGAGGGTTCAGAAAGCGGAGGAGCAGTATTGATTTCAGCCAGTTGGGTGAGACAGATGAGGAAGGTCAGGCTAACTTGAGACACAGCAGCAGCTTGCAGTTGGATGCGCCACAAAACATGAGTGAATCTGAGGCTAGCAAGTCAGACATACATGTGGAATCATCTGTTAACCTTCAGGGTGCCATCCATGGCATTCCGTCCAAATTCCCCACTCGACAGTGCTCTGTTAACTTAGGACAAAAGCTGAGTCTCGAAGAGTTAAAAGCAAACCATGATTTGTTATCTAGAAGTCGGGGTGTGGCACAGGACAAGCATGTCCCAGCAGTGGTAGGTCATGAAGGGGGCACAGGTGTGAAGAAAAGTGATGATTCGTCATCATCATTCGCCTCACCAGAAAGGAAATGTGTACCTATTGTTAGCTTAGAGACCTTTGAGAAGATAGATGTTTATATCACACATTCTAATATACCTGCACACGAGAAGCTCAGAATATCACCACCATCCAAGTTAGTAAAACACAAGAAACATGGTGGAGAAATGGTTGCAGAAGACTTAGATATAGCTTTAGCAAAAGACAAAACACTCAGCAAACATGTTTTAGCTTGTTCAGGTGATACTAGTACAGACCCATGTTTTGATCAACCACCTCATGTAAGCTCACAGCTGACTTCCCGACATTTCACCAGCGTGTTTCAGAGTGAATTGCCACGCAGCATTTGTTCTAAACTGGGGACTAGACTAGACAGTTCAGCACAGTCTTGCAGTTTCCAGTCCAAATTTGTAGAATCAGCTCTCAGACAAAGTCAGTGTTCTGATATGTTGGACACATGCAAACAGACACCGCCTGGACTAGAAATAACGTCCCAGGAGGCAAGATTTTCAGACATTGAATCATCAGATCGTGTGTCGATAGACAACAGCCCTTCTGAAATTGAGTCCTCAGAATTTGGGTTATCAGATCCCATATTTGCAGACGTGGGACCTTCACACTGTAGAGACATCAAGTCTCCGGACAATGGGACTTTAAATAATGAATGTTCAGAAAACCGGACTTCAAATAATAGTTCTGTAGACAACCAGATTTCAGATAATAGTTCTGTGGACAACCAGACTTCAAATAATAGTCCTGTAGACAACCAGACTTCAAATAATAGTCCTGTAGACAACCAGACTTCAAATAATAGTTCTGTGGACAACCAGACTTCAAATAATAGTTCTGTGGACAACCAGACTTCAAATAATAGTTCTGTGGACAACCAGACTTCAAATAATAGTTCTGTGGACAACCAGACTTCAAATAATAGTTCTGTGGACAACCAGACTTCAAATAATAGTTATGTGGACAACCAGACTTCAAATAATAGTTATGTGGACAACCAGACTTCAAATAATAGTTCTGTGGACAACCAGACTTCAAATAATAGTTCTGTAGACAACCAGACTTCAAAAAATGGATCTGCAGACAGTGAGACTTCAGACAGAAGCAGCCTCAAATACCAGGATTTATCCAGAGAAGAATATTTGGAGAACTACACAGATACTGGCCAAAACGATGTTAGGATAATAAAAAACACAGCAGTTAATTTAAGTGAAGATTTTCCAGTTGAAATGGCAGACAACCTGGACGAAGTGAACCTAGATCAGATTTGCCCTTGCAGTATAAAGCATTCTACACAGCCATTAATATTAAATAATGAAAGAACAGTGATAGTTTCTAATATGTCTGATTGTGGACTTGTGCATTGTTCGGCTGGGTCTGGAGCAGCAGGCGTGTCTTGCCAAGTGGCAGAGAATGTGGTTGTCAACTTGATTGAAGAATCTGAAGGTGTGGGGTCTGACGCAGCAGTCAGTTGTCAGTCGGATGGGCCAGGTGTAAGAGATATTTCTCCTGCAGGTGGTAATGTCGATGAAGAGAAGGTTTGTGGACTACATCCAACTCCAGCTGTACAAGGAAGGGAAAGTCTAGACCTGTGTAAGTTTATAAGGGAGGAGACATCGGTAGGTGCTGTGCCAAGTCTAGGAGAGACTGAGCATCACAGTTCAGTGATTGGTGTGTCTGCAGAAACAGATCTGGCAGATCAGTCTCACCAAGCCCATCACGAGCTGCACAATCAATCACAAGCATACGAAGCCACTGATGCTGCGCAAGAACAGCACTGGACACCTCAAGATGTTCTTCCATGCTATGATTGTGAACATGTTCAGGTGATACAAGAGCCAGTAGAAACACCAAAAGCTGTTGATGTAAACAGCGCAGAAAAATTAGATGAAATAACTGAAAGCTTGAGAGAAGAAGGTGAAGGAGAAGCTAGATCATTATGTGATAGTTCTGATGGTGACGACAAATTGGTGGGAGATACAACACAGTGTGCTGATGCTTCTTTGGCTGCGGTCGGTGACTCAGAAAAAGTGACCACTTGTGAAAAAGCAGACAGTGATATCACTGATGCAGGCGGCAGTTTGTTTCAGGAAGACGCTCTTGAATCTTGTTCAGTGCCAAATGTTGAATTATCTGCATGTGATAAAGAATCCACAACAGAGAATGGATATACAACAATGAGTATTACATCTAGTCAGGGTGCAGATGGCACAGAACTGGCAGAAGTTCATGAAAATGCCCAAGTTTGTAAGGAAATACCTCCTGCTGGAGATAATACTAGGGCTTCTTTGTTCACAAAGAGAGCTGCGGACAGCGATGAAGATGTGAAAACACAGCTATTGGGAAACAACAATGTGAGCATTGAGAATTTCAGGTTTCAACAAAGCATTGCAGAATGTTCAAGTGATTGTAACAGTATGGAGACATGTCAAACAACTCTTGCAGCAGACACATCTAGTCCATTCACAGACAGATCTGTTCAGAGTCCTGGGGAAGCAATATCATCATGTGTCAGATCTGTTGCAAATTCAGTTTCATCATCAAAGTCCTCTGAAGAATCATTAGTACTTGACCGCGGTAAAGAAAGAAAGCCAGACAGCCAAGGTAGAGCGAATTTTAATTCGAACATTTCTTTGGCTGCTTTTATCGCAGAAAGGTTAACTAAAGATGACCTTGAACCAGCAAGTGCGTACAAAGGGAATGCCAATAACCCAGCCAGTTTTAGACTGATTGGTGAGGATTCCCCCTTGGATATTTGCTCCGGAAGAACAGAAACAACAGAAGTGAATTGTATTGGATATACTGATATCCTGTCTCCCTTGAATTCTTATGTGGATGTTAAGGAATACATGGAATCGATGTATATTACACATGTGAATGATAGCTTTTCTATAAACTTTGGTCACCATGTTGAGAGTACGTTAAATATCGGTCACTGCGGCTTAGAACCAGTAACACCAACTTATGTTACATCTACTGATTGTCCTTCCACATATATTGATCACAACAGAAAGAAACCGGTTATACCAAAGTATAGTACACTTATGGATTGTCCTTCCACATTCACTGATCACAATAGAAAGGAACCGGTTATATTAAAGTATCATACATGTGTTGAAAGTCCTTCCCCACGCATCGATCACAATGGAAAGAAATCGGTAGAACTTGCTTATATTTCATCTACCACTGGTGGTTTTGTAAATATTGGAAGTGACAATACAGAACCGGTGAGACCGGTTTGCTATGAACCTGTGGATAAATCCTGTGAACCCAGTGCTGAAGATAACGTGACATCTAAGTCTTTACTAAGTTCAGGCTTGGTAGATTATAGTTCATCTGAGGAGGAGGAAATCAGTACTCTTTGTGGTCTTCAGAAAGAACTAAGTGCAAAGAGGGAAAATCCCCGGGAGGAAATGAGTGTGAAGAATGACATTCACGAAGAGGAGGCCGGTGAAAAACATATTAGTTATCAGGGGAAAGACAATACTGAATGTGATAATCACTGTGTTGCTGGTAATCAAGTAATGACTGTCAAGACATCCACTGAAAGTAGTGATTTACAGTCGGATGAAAGTAAGGTCAGTTCTCAAATGTTCACAACAGACCCGACATCTCATCCTCCTCAGACAGGTCATTTCAGCGATGTTGGTTATGAAGGCAACTGTGTTGGACAGGAGCGGGGTTTACCTGAAGGCTGCATAGAGAGTCAGCAGTGGGCTAGGAATCACCTTAAAGATCAGGGAGTAGGACCCACTCTAAATCCACGGCATTCAGAGAGCCGTTGGTTACCGGGTTCTGTGCTGGAAAATAACCCAGATGTAGACGATTTTCATTTAGAGAACAAAAAGGTTACAAGTGCTAGAAAACAGAGCCAAGATGAACCTGTCTATGTGAGGGAAGAAACCACAAACCGTGAAATACCAGTTTGTGTGAGAGAGGAGAAATTGAGCCAAGATATCACTGTTTGCGAGAGAAAGGAGAAATTGAGCCAAGATATCACTGTTTGTGAGAGAAAGGAGAAATTGAGCCAAGATATCACTGTTTGCGAGAGAAAAGAGAAATGGAGCCATGATATTCTTCTTTGTGTGAGTACAGAAAACCGAAGCGATGATAAACTTCAATGTAATAATAGAATAAATTGCCAGAATGCACTTCCTGCAGTCAGCACTTGTGATGATGAAAATGTAACTTTGGGTGCAGAATGTATAGAAACAGGTTTATCCCAGGCAGGCAATGACTCCATGTTACAGGAATGTTTCAGTGAAGAAATGCTTCAGGATTCAGGGAGTGTAGATAATTGTGCTGATGATAAAACTGCTTATTTGTCAGATGGGGCTAATTTACAGTGCTATTATATGTGTGCAGCTAGTGAGCTTGATGGTTCTCTTCTGTCAACACTAACTTCTTGTGTCCAGGATGTCTGTCATCAGTCAGCAACTTCACCTTGTATCCAGGATGTCTGTCATCAGTCAACACCAACTTCATCTTGTGTCCAGGATGTCTGTTATCAGTCAACACCAACTTCATCTTGTATCCAGGATGTCTGTCATCAATCAACACCAACTTCATCTTTTGTCCAGGATGTCTGTCATCAGTCAACACCAACTTCATCTTTTGTCCAGGATGTCTGTCATCAGTCAACACCAACTTCATCTTGTGTCCAGGATGGCTGTCATCAGTCAACACCAACTTCATCTTGTGTCCAGGATGTCTGTCATCTGTCAACACCAACTTCATCTTGTGTCCAGGATGACTGTCGTCAGTCAACACCAACTTCATCTTGTGTCCAGAATGTCTGTCATCGGTCAACACCAACTTCATCTTGTGTCCAGGATGGCTGTCATCAGTCAACACCAACTTCATCTTGTGTTCAGGATGTCTGTCATCAGTCAACACCAACTTCATCTTGTGTCCAGGATGGCCATCCTCAGTCAACACCAACTTCATCTTGTGTCCAGGATGGCTGTCATCGGTCAACACCAACTTCATCTTGTGTCCAGGATGGCTGTCATCGGTCAACACCAACTTCATCTTGTGTCCAGGATGGCCATCCTCAGTCAACACCAAGTTCATTTTGTGTCCAGGAAATATCTGAGGGAACTGTGGGGAGGGAAGAATGTCATCTGCTTTCCAAAGGTGGTTGTGAAGTATTCACAAACAACATTCGTAGGAATAATTTTGATATACAATCACACAAAAGGAACCGAGAGAAGCCTGCGGAGCATGAGATGTCAGGAGGTGAATTTCGGACAGTTTGTTCTGAAAAAAATGTTTGTGTGATAACATGTGGACTGTCCAGCTGCCAGCAAGATGACCTGTGCGAAGAAGAGGTGCAGCTACTGTCTCCAGTGTGTGTAGACAGTGGTATTGTGATAGATGACAATTTGGGGGCCATGAACTGTGCCACCGAAGTGGTTCTTCCTCGTTGTGATGCTCCCAGATGTGATAGTGGTGCAGGCAGTGAGTGTGACAGATCCGTCGGGACTAGTAGAGAATGTACTTTGTTAGTGCCGAGTGTTTGTGAAGAGAGGAGACAAGCCTGGGGAGCTACTTGTGGTGCAGCACTGTTGGAACAAGCCAGCTTATGCCAGAATGTTGTAGAAAGCATTCAAGGTGTGATTTCTTCTTCTGATGCAGTTGCACAACCTGGCTCTAGTGCAGATAACAAAATACTATTGGATACGGTCAGTGATTCTCTGACATGCTTCAGGGACACTGAAAGCACTCGTTTAAAACATATTTCTGATTCACAAGTTTCAGCAAAGGGAGTTTCTGACCAGGTTTTTCCAAAGTTGACTGCCAATTTGAGTGTAGCTGCCACAGTTTGTGACATCACATTAAAGGCTGGTTTAACTTCTCTGTCAAAATTAGAGGTGGGCGCTGGCATGGAGCCAAGAATGACTGTTTCAGTTGCTAGCACTGTTTCTGCTCTGATCAGTGATGGTGGCATGAGCAGGCGGCCTATTGATGTGGGGAAAACAAGTTGTATAGAAGAACCTCCAGTGAGAGCTGAAAGTGATCTTGTGACAAATGTTCACATTTCTGAATGTGACAGTTCAGTTGTTCTGAGCTCAACTGTTGACAAGGGTAGTAATTTTTTGAGGGATCCTTCAAGGATAACTCAGTCAGAGTTGTTTGATGCACTTTTGAAACAGGCAGATACTTTAAGCTACATATTTAATGATAGTCCTTTTGGAATAAGTAACAAATCTGATATCACTGACCAAAAGACAGAAGATACAAGCTCAGGTCCTCCATTTAAGATAAGGTTGCCATCTGCAGAGCTAGAAGTGGCTACACCAGATGATTTGAGGACAGACAAGAGCAACTGCAGCACAGCCAGCACACCAGACAATCCAAAAGAAAGAACAGGCAAGAACAGTAGTGGCACAGCTAGCAGATCAGATAGTCCCAAAGAAAGAACAAACAAGAACAATAGTGATACAGCCAGTAGATCAGATAGTCCCAAAGAAAGAACAAACAAGAACAATAGCAGTTCTGACAAGAACAGTACTGGTACAGCCTGCAGATCAGAAAGTCCCACAGAAAGAACAGACAAGAACATTAGCGGTCCTAACAGCCATAGAGAAAGAGCAAGCCTAGACAATGAGACTGATGACGGAGATGATCTCAGTGACTTCGACTTGATCATTGAGAATGACACATCATACAGAAGCCTGGTATCTTTCCCAGCTACCACAGAAAAAAGAAGTTACTCTTCTGTCTCCCAGCATCCTATCAGTCCATTCACCTCAAAGGGAAAAATCACCTACTTTCAATCCAATGCAACATCCTCCGTACTAGCAGGTGGTTTCACCTACAGTAAAATACCCACTGTTGATGGTCACCAGTCTCTACCACAGCAGCCGGGCGGTTTTTCCAGCAGACAACCGTCGGTCACTGCCAAGACCTACAGAAAAAGCCACCGACAGTTTGTTTGGGAGGATGACGGCGGTAGTGGTAGAACTGCTCAACCTCATGCTGCAGTTGTAGCACCATCGGCTACAAGGCGCACTGTGCCAGCCAGAGAGACAGTTTCAGACCCAAGTTTGGATACATTGAGAAGGAAGCAGAAATCCTTGAGAGAGAAAAGTGAAACGGCACCATTTAGTTGGGACTTGGATGACAACGCTGATAACTTAGTCAGTAGCAACAGCAGTAAGGTCAAAGTTCGGCACCCTTCTAAAACCAACAGTGATATTATCAGCTTCGAGAGATCTAGTCATGTGAGAAAAGTGACCACGCCGGCAAATAAAGTCTGTCAACAGATAACCCCACACAAGCGACCTCTCACTCCGGATACCACATCAGGCAGAATACCAGCTAAATTTAGGCGTACTTTTTCTGTGGACAGACCGGTTAAATTTGTTGACAAAACAGCAGGAAAAGACCTGAAAAGAAGAGGTGAAATGGTGGCAGATGAAGTTAGTAAATCCAGCTTGGTAAAAAATTCTTCACAGAGATCTGCTAGTGATGCCCATAGATCAGTGACTGACACTCGGAGATCGAGGAGTGACTCCATCACTGTTGATGAGGATATTTCATTCAAGAAGGATTCTTTTTCATCATCTGGTGGTTTAATCCTGTCTGCAGACATTCAGACTTCATTGCCAGACAGCATCAACTGTGTCAGCAGTCATGAGGCTAAAGGGAAAAGAGGAGAAAAATCTCATAGACACACCCATTTCCCATCACCACTGAATGCCGTGCTTCAAGATTGTAAGTTAGAAAGCTCTGGTCTGGTTGCTGAAGAGGATTCACTGAAGAGTCCGCTTGGTTTGAGATCACGACACAGCTCCATGGAATCCAACATGTCTGACAGGTCAGTGAACACAAAACGAGCAGCAGACAACAATTCTCCATTCCCCACCAAAAAATCCCGGAAAAGTGAAGACGACCCATCAAGTCCAAAACTAAAGAAGATTGGGCTTATAAAAGTGACTAAAGATTGCCGCAGTCCATCAGCCGCAACCGGGATTGATTCTGCAGCACCCATGACAAGATCTTCAGAAGCTGCCATCAAAGCATTTCATCAGAAGAGCCTGAGAAGCCGAGGAGTGAATCTCTGTCCACTAGCTGCTGTGTCTCCTTCAGCCACTTCTAAAATTGGCCTACAAACTCCTCCCAAAAGCAGCCCAGAAACAAGTTCTAGATTAAAGAGCTCAGTCACCCTACAGAAGTCATCACCGCCGTTGTCGGTCATATTTAGGAACTCACTTTTGGAATCTAAAGTAGAGTCGTCTCCAAAAAGTTCTCGAAGAAAACTGGACACTGTCAGTGGGACAGGGGCGGTGACGGAGCGCAGGTTACTGTCATCCCCAGTCTCGTCCTCAAAATCAAGCAGTGCTAAAATATCCTTCTCACTGCGTTCACGGAAAAGCTTCGAACAATCAGGTAAACATCCCCAGGCTGCTGTCAGTGTTGTCCCTGCCAATCTTCTGCCTAGCGTTGCTCTAACTAAAGACACCTGCAAGTCTCATGTGGCTCTGTCCACTAAAGAGACAAAAACACTTCCTTCACAACTGACAGTCAGCACTGGAAGTGTCAGGTCCAAGAGAGAGCAGACCTGGAGAATGAGCAAAGACACAAAGTTGAGTAAAGAGAAGAAACGGAGGAGGTGACCATCAACTATAAAATGTGATTGACGATGATGAATTATTCACTGGCTTTAACTTTGTGTGACCATCCCATTTTTTTTATTAATGCTGTCATATTGTGACCTCCTAACGTTTGCTCAGGTTGCCAGAACAGCCAGGTGCATTAGCCATGCGTCTCATAAACAGATCACTAAAGGCAGCCTGGAGAAGTGACAATAACAGGCAGTTGGGCCCAGCTGTGAGGGTTCATTGTATGATGTTCTCTGAAAAATGATGTTACTGACAATAATCCTAGCATCAAATGTAACAGGAAAGAACAGCCATACAAAATGGCCGAGTCCTGATTGTGGTTTGCGGAAAGCAAGACAATTTAAAAGTTATATTTCGAATTTTTCAATATTGTTAGTTCAGTCAGTGGTGGTACGAGTTTTCAGTGTAACATTTAACATGTCTGATTAAAGAGGGAAAAAAGAAACTCAATTCATCTGTGAATGTCTTTATGTCAGTATTATAATTTCCCTTCTTTGCTGAAGTCTGTATACATTGTTTTGGTAGATTATGTAGATATTTTAGAAGACACAATAGACAGGACAGAAGATAGGTCACCTATTTGAAATACCTCACAAACAGTACCTTTGCCATGTTGCAAGACATTGCTTTATTTCTTGTCTGGCTTCCTTTGTGTCCTGTTTTTCTTTTCTTGTCTCTTGTCCATTTCTTGTCTGTCATCCATCATTTCCTTATGCTGTCCATTTTGTCCTGCAATTTTTTTTTTTAAATCTGTTATATTCAGGGTTTTTTATGTGTGGCTCTGTCATCCATTATATCCTCTGTTTTTTTTTTTTTTTTCTCTTATCCATTATGCTCTGTCTGTTTATTGCCTGTTGTCCATTACGTCCTGTCTGTTTCTTGTCTTTCATCCGGTGTGTCACTTCTGTTTTTTGTTTGTTATCCAGTGCCCTGCCTGTTTACTTATCAGTTGTTTTGATTGCTTCAAAGGCTTCTGACCCCATTAATCTTCTTTCCTCTATATAAATCTTTAAATTTCTTGTGTTTTACTTCTGTCTCTACTTCGTTCCCCACCTCTCCCTGCCTCTCTTTGTAAGTAGCATCAGTCCTTGGGGACCATAGCGCAGTGCCACTGGATGTGACAACATCATATGCTTTGACTAATGTCCGAAGCAGGAGTGGCAGCCTCTGTCACATAGTCTACATAAAAATATTGATACCCCCACACACACAGTCCTAAATTTAATTTACTTTTGGTTTTGACCATTTATCGCCAGCACCTACGTCATTTTTTTTAAATAACATCTGCTGTCCCTTTACCCCCCCCCCCCCCCCACCCCCCCAATCCTTTCCCATAACATTTGAACTTCTAGTATGTTGTTATGAGTTTGAATACTTGCTTTATTGCTTCCATTTCTTTGTCATGACCATAATTTGATGTACATATCTAACTAGCACAAATATTTTTTTCCAGGCATAACCAATCAAAGGCTTCAATTGTTGTCTTGTTTTTGTTGACATTTCAACTTAATCTTCAGCGAGATAAGTTAAATATGATTCGCTGATCCTCTTTTGTATATATTTACATTTCAACTCTGTACATTGTGAAATATGGCTTGGCTTAAAGCTTTCTAAAGAACAAATAAATAAGTAGAAATGCCACTGTGTATAAACTTTGCCATGTTCACAGAAGTATGCTGTCAGTATATCTAGTCTTTGCATCTCGTTGATGCATACCATGGTGTATTCATTGACACACACACACCACCCCCTCTTTCAGTACCAGACAGATATGATCTCCCTCGGGTGTATACCTCAGCTAGTAAATGGTTGGTCACAGTGAGTGAAATAATAACTTAGTGAGAGAGGAAGAGTTGTAGAAGTAAGAATTGTAGCAGCGTAGGTTGAGTTGAGTCAAGAATTGACATTACAACACTTGGGGCATTCCTATGCATGCTCTGTCCTTATCTTCAGCAGCCAGCGCAGAGTTCCAGTACTGGAGGTACCAGTCACAATCTGATTAAAAGTCCATCTTGCCTTTCCTCTGAGTGTAGTGAGTCGGCCAGACCCTCTGGTTACACCCAGGTGCATCATTCTCTCCAAGCCATAATAACCTTGTTTCTCTACTGATTCAGTTGCTTGTTCCTAAAGGGGTTTGACCACATCTGCCTTGTCATATATCAATTCACCACCCAGTGGTGCAGATCAAACCAATCTGTCTGTCTGTTCATTACCCACCATGCCGGCATAGCCTGGAGAAAAGATCCAAAGTATGCTCAACACCCATGACCTTTCCAGTGAAGCTAACCTTTCTGCTCGAAGCATCCCTGTCCTCACCTTTTTCAACATGCTTTCAGAGTCTGTTACAATTACGATATGTGTATGCATCTTGTTCTCTAGCCACCGGAGAGCTGCAGTTACCGCCTCCACCTCCATTCTCATGCTAGATGTTGTGGTCGCTACGAACCCTCAGGCACTTCTCTTTCCTCTCAACACTGAACCATCTATATAGATAATCAGATCACCTGGGTCTGAATTGTCGTGAATCAACTGTTGGACTTCAACCTCCGTAGCACCCGCTGGCCACTCTGCAGACCTGGCCCAATGTTATCATAACTCTACACAGGTCAGACTTTCCCGCTTAATGTTCTCCAGCATGCATGCTTGTCTTATTATGTCTTCTGCTTGAGCCTTCCACGATTTTCCCCTTTTCATCCTCTGACCCTTGCCTGCAGCCAAAGCTTCAAACAGAGGGTGTTCCCCGTCTGCAGCTACTCTGAGTGAGGTATGACTTAGCCAGCAGCACCTTTAGCCTATCTGCAATAGTCGGCAATGCAAAGATGTATTGCATGCACACAATCGGGGTGTCTCTTGTACAACCCAGGAACAGCCACATAGCTTCATTCTGTATGCGCTCTAGTTTCTCTAGCTGAGTCTTTGAGACTGAGTGTAGCAGCGTAGGTTTGCATAACAACTGGGTGTGGTCTGGGGAGTTTAGGAATTTGAAAAACATAGTAGAAACTAATAAACAACTAGTGCATCACCTGTTACCTCTTCTGACATGTTTCTCTCAGTGGAGCACAGGCTGTCACCCAACTCAGTCCAAATTGTTCCGTTCCTTGCTATGGCATGCAGCTCACACCTTGTCCTCGCCATCTTTTTAACTTCACTCCCTGGTTCCCTTCTCTGTGTGTTTCTTGGGTCTGCCTGTACTTCTGTGCTCTTGTGGGTTCCGGTGTAAAGCCTTTCTAGTTATATTGCTCTAAGGTTTCCTCAACATTTGTTTGGTACTGAAAGAGTTTAAATACATTTTTTCTTTTTTTTATCCAGGCTAACTGTGATGTGTATGGCTACATTTTCTTATATATGTTGATAACTTTGGTGTTTCAAGTGTTGATTAATTTATAATCGGTTTCATTGATAATCAAGTTTGTTGCCTGTGTTGTGCATTCTGATTATACATACAAACAGGAATCGCTAGAATTTCTGTGCTATATAAGTAGGAAGGAGAGTATGCTGTTGTGGATGCTGCTTGACCCCCCGTTCATGCTGTGTGACTCCCATTCATGCTGCCTGACCCCCATGGATGCTGCGTGACCCCCATGGATGCTGTGTGACCCCCATGGATGCTACGTTACCCCCATGGATGCTACCTGACCCCCATGGATGCTGCGTGACCTCTTTTGATCCATTTGTACAAAGTGAAAATAGGGGCAGTGATAAATGCAGTCTCAGAGAGTACTTTTTTCTTTTGTGCGTTTAATAGGAGGATGGTTGTTGTGTTGTGTGGTTGACAGCTAGCTGTTATATCAGCACCTTTTGTCCCAACACAGATGATTTCAACATTCTCCTTATTAGACACCTCTTTGGTTATGTTTATTGGGGAGAGTGGGTCTGTTCTTGTTATTGGGGAGAGTGGGTCTGTTCTTGTTATTGGGGAGAGTGGGTCTGTTCTTGTTATTGGGGAGAGTGGGTCTGTTCTTGTTTCCCCTTAAAACGGGTCCCGGAACCCACATGGGGAAAAGTGTACAACAAGGATGAGAGACGGTTTGGAAAGTCTGTTGCAGCCAGCATTCATTGTGGAAATGGCACCTGGATGTATGAAGCTGGCAGGCAGCCACATCCTCACTTGATCATGCACACGAGATGGAGCATGGGAGCAGGGTCTCAGCTTAAAATGGCTACCAGGTCGAGGCAACAGGCTTGATGTTGACCACATCACCCATTGAGGGCCCATTAGTCTATACAAATATGAAGGCATGAATGTATCAGCTTGTAGAAGAGAAGAGACGCAGAAGCCACACAGGCAGTAATTGTATCAGGCTCCATAAACATGCTTCAGAAGATATCAACAGGTGGTGTGCTCTTTGAATGGGTTGACAGTTGCACTTAACCTCCATTACCTGGATCTGCACACCTGGTCATACTGGCGTAAAGGGTAATGAATGAGCGGACCAACTTGCAAGCATTGCTCTAACACATGTGGAAAGAAGCATGGACAGAGCAGATATCGTCAGCACTGTACAGACTGGGCCAGTGGATAAAGACGAATCTCAGACACTAATATGATTGCGTGACATGGGGATAAAGCATGAAGTGCGTCTATGCCATCTTCGAGGCCTTGATAGGAGACATTAAAACCAACCTCCCATGGGAACAATTAGAAGTACCTTGGAGTGGCTGCTGCATCGGAAGACTGAGCACACAGGGAAATATCCAGTGTGCAGTGACGTCGGTTGTCATAACATAAGATTTGAATGTAGAAGAGTCCGAATCTGTGAATGTATCAGCTTGTAGAAGAGAAGGCAGATTGGGTGAATATTCCAGCTCATAGAAGAGTCAGATTGAATTAATGTTCCAGCTTATAGAAAAGTAAGATTGTGTGAATTGTCCAGGTCATAGAAGAGTGAGATTGAATGAATGTTCCAGCTTATAGAAAAGTAAGATTGTGTGAATTGTCCAGCTCATAGAAGAGAGATTGAATGAATGTTCCAGCTTATAGAAAAGTAATATTATGTGAATTGCCCAGCTCATAGAAGAGTGAGATTATTTGATTGTTTCAGCTTATAGAAGAGAGATTGTGTGAATTGTCCAGCTCATAGAAGAGTGAGATTGTGTGAATTGTCCAGCTCATAGAAGAGTGAG
This sequence comes from Candidula unifasciata, assembly GCA_905116865.2. Taxonomy (NCBI): domain Eukaryota; kingdom Metazoa; phylum Mollusca; class Gastropoda; order Stylommatophora; family Geomitridae; genus Candidula; species Candidula unifasciata. The sequence continues at coordinate 703,356 of CAJHNH020008510.1, read as the reverse complement.
ATTGTGTGAATTGTCCAGCTCATAGAAGAGTGAGATTGTGTGAATTGCCCAGCTCATAGAAGAGTGAGATTATTTGATTGTTTCAGCTCATAGAAGAGAGATTGTGTGAATTGTCCAGCTCATAGAAGAGTGAGATTGTGTGAATTGTCCAGCTCATAGAAGAGTGAGATTGTTTGATTGTTTCAGCTTATAGAAGAGTGAGATTGTGTGAAGTGTCTAGCTCATAGAAGAGTGAGATTGTGAATTGTCTAGCTCATAGAAAAGAGAGATTGTGTGATGGTTTCAGCTTATAGAAGAGTGAGATTATGTGAATATATCAGATTGTAGAAGAATCGTGATTGAACATGCCAGCTTATAGAAGAGAAAAGTAAGATTGCTTGAATGTTTCAGTGTGAAAAGAGCCAGAATGTGTATCACAGCTGAACACAAAACTGCCATGTGTTTTTGTAAATAATATTTGTTCAGTGTCATTTCATTTTCTCTCTTTATTCCCCCAACCCCATCCACCCGTTTATTTCTAGAATAAAGAAAGATGAAGAAGTATAGGCAGAATCCATGTAAAAAATAAATTTATATATAAAGAAATCATAAATTTCTTATATTACATATTCATGTCATAATTTTTCTTGTCATGCTTTAAAAAAAAGGTTCACATGGCTTTTGCATAAATCATCAGCTTTTTTCTGCCGAATGTACTTTTTGTCAAGTGTAGTCTGTAGCCTAGACTAGAGATATAACAGGCTTCCTTGGTTGCTAGTTACACAGTGAGTGCCTTTGTTTTGGCTTGCTATGTTTGTTTGTGTTTATTTTTGCTATCCTTGTATATTTTTTTATTAATCAGGCATCTGCTAGAATATGTTAGTTATTTGTGCTCTCTTGGTTGATTGTATTTATTGTACTAATTGTATCTAATGTACAAAATGTCAAGAGATAAAACAAGTACGCACCCTTAAAAAAAAATTTGGGTACATTTTCTTTCAGTAAGAGTTCTTTTCATAAATGATGTGCTTGTATAATGTGTAAACATTCGTTTTCATTTTCTAATAAAATGTTGACTATAAAATTGTTTATTGTTGTATTTCTGCCTTTCTGTCAGCACAGGTTCAGAACAGTACATCGCAACAGTGGTGCTGCAATCCTATATTCTCATTGTGGAAAACTTTTCTGAACACTAAGTGTGAAATCATATTTTAGCTGCCAGTGCAGAGACTGGTAGCAGAATCAAACATGCAACGTTTCCTGGCAGTTCCCGCTTAGGTGATGTGATTATTTATACAATATTTCTGCTTTGGGAGGCAGAAAAAGTGCATGAGGGTTCATCTTCTTCACTTCCTCTTTTACCGCTGTGGGTGTCGGAGATATAAGGTTCTGTTTCTAGCTCTTCTGGCCGCCTCGACCATAGGCACATCGTGCTGTTGTAGAGTTTCTCTGATGTTATCCTTCCATTTTGTTCTTGGTCTACCTCATGCTCTACGTCCTTCTTCTCTTTCCATGTATGCTTTGTATGGTATGGTGTCACAAGGCATTCTCTCTAAGTGGGCAAACCATCTCACTTGCTGTCTTCGTATATAATTTAGAATTAGTTCTGTGCCGACTTTTTCTCTTATGATCTCATTCCTGATCTCATCTCTTATGGTCACTCCTACAGCCCTTCTCAGACATCTCATTTCCATGGTTACTAATTTTCTTTTATGGTTTGTTGTGAGTGACCATGTCTGGCACTGGTAGCACAGAGTTGGAATAAATATGCTTCGAATAAGATGTCTCTTTGTGCTGATTGGGATTGTCTTATGCTGTAAGAGCTGTCCCAATACTTGGTTTACTGCATCTAATGTTAATTTCTTTATCCAATTTCCCATCTTCGGTAAATGTAGTTCCCAGATATTTAAACTCAGATACCTGTTTAATGCCTTTGCACTCTATTGCTGTGTTTAGATCTGTCTTTTTTTTTTCCTATTGACATTACTTCTGTCTTTTCAGTGTTGATTCTCATATTATTTGTTTTACATTCTTCATTCATGGATGTTAGATGTTGTTGCAATTTCATGGCTGTATCTGCTATCAAGGCCTGGTCATCTGCAAAGAGTAATTCGTTGATCTTACTAACATTTTCATTCATGGGCTTGGCATTCTTGCATATACTGTCCATGTAGGTGATAAACAGCAGTGGTGATAAGACACACCCCTGTCTTACTCATAGCATAGCAAAAGTGAATTGATGACCCTTGGTGCTACAAAGCCTGGTATATGACACAACATCTAGTTTGAGAATGGAAGTGGAGGCAGTCACTGCACCTTCTGCTGGCTTGAATGCCAGCTGCACATACATGTTGTGGTTGTAACTGAGAATTTTGAGGAAGGTCTACTTCGTGGAGAGTGGCCAGCATCGCTTGAGAAGTCCTGGAGAGTTAGCATCCTTTGGTTATTTTCTCCAGGACATACAGGTGTGTGGGAAACAGACAGACAGACAAGATTGGCTGGTTCAGCACCAGCTGGTGGTATAGTGATGCATGACAAGTTAGATGTTAGCTGGGTCCAGTCGGAGCGAATGAACTGCGGGGGCACAAATAGATCATCTCTAAAATAAAGGGTGCCAGTGGGGAATGAACAGGGGAACTGGCAGACTTTCGACACTCAGGAGAAAGGCAAGATGAACATGAAATAAAATTGTTACAAGTACTTTCAGAATTGGAACTCTTCTACACTGTCTGCTGAAGATAAGGAATGTCCCCAGTGCTATAAGCTGAGTGGGTGCTGCAAGTCACACTCGCCACTGCTAAGAGCTGTGCTTTCCACGCCTCCCAATAGCACAGTAAAGCACTTCTTTGTCACACTTTTTACCGCTCCGGGTATCGAGGACAATATAAGGTTCTACTTCTTTAGTTCCGGCTGCCTTGGATAAAACCTGGTGCAATGAAGTCGATCCTGTCACCTTCACCAAGGCGTAATCGTTACTGTTGGCATCCTTGCACAGTTTAACACTATAGTCTGGAAAGATGCACACAATAGCATGGAGATTCGGTGATGTGAGAAAGCCATTTGTCTTGTGCTCTGAGCTTCGTGTTCGTTTTTTGGATGATTCGTTCAGTAAAATATCTGAAACCCTCCCCTCACCCCCTTTACAATCCTCGCTGGGAGTCTTCACTTCTTCTGTTACTGCTTCAGGGTCCATGAAGATTACAGTTCTGCTTCTTGCTCTACTGAACATCTCAGCCAGTTGTCCTTTTGTAGTTTCTCTGCTATCTTTCCAGATGGTTCTAAGTCTACCTTATGTCTACAACCCTGTCCTCTTTTGGTGTATGCCTTATGTGTTGTCTCACTATGAGTGCTGATCAGTATATGAGTGTGCTTCTTGATGTGTTGTCTGTTTTCATTTTGTGAAGTATCCCAGCAGCATTCGGTGGTTTACAGATAAGCATTGCGGACCATCCCATGGCAAAAGGCTGCCACAAATCTTCTTTCATTATATCATTTCTCTCTTTTTCCATAAATTTTTTAATTTATCACAAATTCTAGTTTCTTTACAATGCAGTAAACAAAAAACAAAGTCTGCTGCCACATTTTGCTGTCAATAAACTGTCTAAGACTGCTCTCAAATCCAAGCCTCAGACCTGACTACTTACTTAGAGTATGAACTCACTTGAGCATGTGTGATCTGATTGGTTTAATTTGCAGTGAGAATACTGTCAACTAACTAACTCACCAGCCACAAGTCAAGCCGTAAAGTGAACAAACACAAGAACTCCTTATAACATCTTTAATTAACTAAATATTTCAAATGTCAAAAGCTCACATTCACATACACACTGAATGGAACATCCACAATGTAGTTAGTACACACATCTGCAGAGAAGATACCAGCCCATGCTGTCACTTATAGTGGAACCAGCAAATTCAGCATGTGTCACAGTAAATATAGCCAGTTTTTGTAGTAAATTTAGCCACTTTTCCTTTTGAAGACAGGAGTAGGAAAACTGGGGAAATGCTGTATTTTGCTGGCTTCACTGTGCTGCAAAGGCAGTTTCTACAAATGTAATGGAACTGTCACAGAACTATGAGGCACAAATATGCATCAAATATAATTAGCTGAACCATAATAACAACATACAAACACAGGGTTAAATCAGCCGAATCACAACATACAAACATGTTAAACCAGGTGAAATACAGCAGCATTCAAGCAAGCTACACCACATAAATGATAACAACATACACATAAACAGGTTAACCAACTGAACTATAACAATTATCTGGCTAAACAACCAACCTAAACAATGTGTGTGTCTGCTTATGATATCCAATTCAAACTACAACATTAAATGCAAAAGCAGTCATCTGTGAGCTGAACTAGACACTGCATGTACCACAAGTCACCACATGATCAAGCTGTGATTGGTGACCTGTGATCCTCCTGCTTGCCTGCCCTAGAGCAAACTTCTACAACTGTGGGCTGACACTAGAACTGTATGCAACTGAGGGTCACAAAACCACATCTACTCCTCTCAGTACTCACATCCCTCAGTGTCAGATGTGTTGTAATCTATGAATGATGTTTCCCTGCGTTAATTACTCAGAACTAATCGTACTAAGTTTTTGGCTGTATCCAGTGTACACTCCTGTCTTCTTCTATACCCAGCATCTAATTTTCCTACAAAATCCCAAATCTTTAGCTGTGGCTAGTGTATTTCATAAGCCTGCAAGGTTCAGATCTTTCTTTCAATAAACAAGGCATGGGCAAGACATGATCTCCTGAATACTGACCAGGCTTTGTGCTACGAAGAGAAGGAATATACATTCTTCTTAAAAGTCCATGCCATGCGGCGCTGGTATCCACAACCTTCTGTCTCGGGTTCTTTCAATGAACTCTTGACACAGATGATCCTTTTCACTCTGTCTTCCTCTGCCTTTCCTCCCCTTCAACTTTCCTACTGTCACGATGTACTCCAGTTTTCTTCTTCTCATCACATGTGAAGGCAATTATGATCCTGAAATCCGATAAACAGCGGATGATTTTCTTTCCCACGAATGGATCTTGCTGATCCCCACCCTATGTAGGTACAGCACTGCCAAAAACTGTTCAGTTACAGAAATGTGAAAACATCTCTGTTCTGTGCAGGTTTTCATGAATTTGAAATGGACATACTTGCAATAGTTTACCTTCTAACTAAAGGTAATAATTTAATAAACATCAAGAAAATAACATTCTTTCCCTCATACATCTAAATATGTAAGCTTCCAACATTAAACAAGAAAACACTCAGTAAATATATTTTCCTAACTGCTGCCAAATTTTAGAGGGCTGAGCGCAGGGACTCCATCTTTTTGTAAGTTTCTTCACACTTGCCAGTGATAGCACCTTCATTTTCCAGGTACTGGGCTCGCGCCAGCTTGCCAGCGACCAGTTTCTCCGCTGCTGTAATGGCTAGGGCAATCTGTTCTTTGTACAGCACGTCGAGGCGCTGTAGTTCAGAAACCTGGTAGTGAGAGATGATCACATCAAACATCAGCAAGTGAAATCAGCTAAGGGTGTCTGCCCAGAGTTGGTTGTGCAACCAGCTAAGGGTGTCTGCCCAGAGTTGGTTGTGCAACCAGCTATGGGTGTCTGGGCAGACACTCATAGCTGGTTGTGAAATAGGTATGTGTCCTGAGTTGGTTGTGAAACAGCTTAAGTGTGTGCTCTGTCAGTTGTGAAATCAGCTATAAGTGTGTGCCCTGTCGGTTGTGAAATCTGTTATAAGTGTGTGCTCTGTCAGTTGTGAAATCAGCTATAAGTGTGTGCTCTGTCAGTTGTGAAATCAGCTATAAGTGTGTGCTCTGTCAGTTGTGAAATCAGCTATAAGTGAGTGCTCTGTCAGTTGTGAAATCAGCTATGGGTGTGTGCCCTGTCGGTTGTGAAATCAGTTATAGGCGTGTGCCCTCGGTTGGCTGTGAAATCTGTTATCATCACGTGTCATTGGATCACCAGTTTCTGTTGACTGTCTGATCAGCTCTCTCCACCTTTGGCGGTCATTTGCGATGTACTTCATTGTTTCATGACTCTGGTCTGTCCAGTCAGTCAGGTTTTGTAACCAAGTCTTTCTTGATCTGCCTCTTTTCTTTCCCTCTGCTGAGCCCTGCTATAGGTTGTGAAATTAGATACCGGTGTGTGGTCACAGGCTGCGCTGTATCAATGGTTATCAGGTGTCTCAAATGTTAATCATCATTAGAAGTGAATCATCACTGAATAAATGACAACATCACTGACAATAACTATCAGGGAATAACTGACTACCACTGACAATAACTATCAGTGAATAACTGATTACCACTGATTATCTTTCCAGAAAGTCGACTAAGGAACCTTGGAATGAAATGGGATGATTCAGAAGAGTTAATTATGATTAATCAAGAAGTCCTTTTGAAATACCTTTCTGCGACATCTTGAATCTAAATTAGAGTCAGCAAACCTAACCCATTTCTTGTATAAATTAATGTAGTAAATGAACATTCAGTGAGGGGTGAAAAGAATAAGTCAGGGAGAGAGAGAAAGAGTCAACAGGGAACAAAGTGAAGGATGAAGAATGTGAATGAGGGAGAGAGAGAGAGAGATGCACTAAGTGAGGGATGAGGAGAGTGAGTGACAGGCTGTGAGCAGCACATTCAATGGGCACAGAGTGAGTAAGGGAGAGACAAGAGACAAACTGAGTGAGGAATTGTGCAAGCAAGGAACAATGACAGCCAGAAACACAGTGATTAAGGGAGTGATGGAGAATGTGTGCGCAGGAGCAGAGTCAGTAAGTTTGAGATATCTTGTCTGGAAGTACCTTCTCTGCTGCATCAGATCCCTCAGCCTTCAACTGAGCCTGGAGGTTCTGAATCTGCTGTGTCAGCTGCTTGTAATCGGCATCAATCTTCTTGCGACTCAACACAAATGCTGCCAGGTCCTTGCTGGACTTGTACTTATTGATAGCATCATCGTAGCTCTGATACAGTGCACTGCGGCGATCGTGGGCACTCTGGACTTCATCGATTAGGCTAGATACCCGCATGCGGCTTTCCTTGGCTTCATCCTGGGAAAAACAACAGTGAATATAAATTGATAAATAACAAATAAAGGTCTGCATTGGCAAAGAATTAGAAATTTAAAAAAAACAATGTAGGATTATCTTGGCAAATAATCTGATATTAACAACAAATATAGTCTTGCCATGGCAATTTATAGAAATTAACAACTGAAAAAGGTTTGTCCTGCAAACTAAAACTGAAATCATCATTTAAAAAAAAAAAGTCTAACTGTAGATGAGCTAAAGTGTTCAGTCTTTTCACTGTTTAGCTCTCTAGTTGTCCGTGTGGGTTCCAGGGCCACATTATGGGTGAAATCAACAATAGTACTACTGCTTTCCTAACAAGCATGTGAGAGTTGATTAATTAGTGTTTTCCTTCTAAATTGGAATGCATCTGCTTGAGAGGCAAGCAAGCAACAATCTCCGTACAAATAAGCCAGATCTGTAAAACAGATATGCACCAACACTCAAGTTCTGGAGCAAGACCAAAGTCCAGAAGTGGACGAACAACCAGAACTTACCACTGGAGTTTAAAGACAGTGAACTCTAAGAAGATCTTTTTAATCAAAGTTTCTTTGTGTTTAATAACTGTTTAAAATTATCAGAAATTCACTATCATCATGATCACCCGTCTCATGTCATGTCTGTGTTCATGTACCCATAATGCCCTTCGGCCAAAGTAAAATAAAAAAAAAAAAGGATTTAGCACTTTGCCTTTCCCATTAAGTTTGCCAGTTTAACATAACAGGCATTTATCATCAAGCAGCAAGTTTTCTGCAGATTGTTACTATTATCAAAGCATACTGGACAGCCACTCGATCATCTGCCATCCTCAGCAACTTATCAGAAACTTCAGGATGGCACTAGCCTTGATGAAGGCTGTCATGCAGCCCAAATCTCCCCGTGTACACTCCAGCTTTGTCCCAATTGAGGCTGCAACCGGCCAGACCCCACGTCAATAAAAAAGAATGTACAAACGAATCAAGAATCGTTATTTTCGAAGGGTAAAAAATTGGGCACGCAGGCCCATCTTACATATGGCCTTTTCAAGCAATCCTTTCTGACACCATGGATGTTTCCATCTAGAAATATGTGATGATAATACAGCAAGATACAAAACATTAAGAGCAAGTAAAAACACAAAAGCATGTATGGCAAAACGAGCACATTTAAATATATATACACACGTCATCCTCATCATCATTATGTGCTGCGCAGATAAGCACACCCTGTCATACTTCACCATTTTACACATTCACCAGACACACAAATCAGTTCAGGGTTCTTGTTTCGCCCCCATCCATGTATTGATCTTTTTGCCTTACTCTTGCCAGTTGTTGCCAAGTTCTTGAGTCCATTCATTCTCAATATATGTCCAACCAGCCTCACACCCACCCACGTATAATGATAATGAATGGAGACAACATTTACAATGATTGCGTTACCTTGGTGATGGAAAAGTCCAGCCTCACATAAATGATCACGGCCAGAAACAGCAGGTAGAAAGCACCAACAACCAACAGAGGCTCTTGCAGAAGGCGAAGTCTTTGAAACGTGTAGTGCAGCTGGGAATGATGCAGAAAGTCAGATATTCAAACACACATTCTCAGCTAGAGGACAGCTGGTTACTCTGTAACTACAGGATGCTTCTTCTTCTTTTTAAAGTCTATGCCGTGTGGCGTTGGTAGTCATGCCTATCCACAACCTTCTGTCTTATGTACTTTCAGTCAACTCTGGCACAGATGATCCTCCATGCCATGATGTCAAACCATCCAGCATCTGTTCTCTCAGTCTCCCTCTGCCTCCAACTTTCCTACCATTATGATGTACTCCAGTTTTCTCCTCCTCATCACATGAGCAAAGAATGTAGATTATCACTTTCTGATTATGGCAATCAGTTCTTTTTGTGAGTCTTGTTTCTTTCAGGACTTCATTACTCTTTTTATTTGTTCAGGGTATTCTCAACATTCGTCTATAAAACCACATCCCAGGATGCTTCAGTGCAACAAATTTTTTTAAATACATTTTTAATAACATGGAGTCTGGGATTAGCATCTCTAAAGTGACTGATTCAGTCACTGAGTGTCAAACTGGGATTGGCATCTCTAAAGTGACTGATTCAGTCACTGGGTGTCAAACTGGTACTGGCATCTCTAAAGTGACTGATTCAGTCACTGGGTGTCAAACTGGTACTGGCATCTCTAAAGTGACTGATTCAGTCACTGAGTGTCAAACTGGGATTAGCATCTCTAAAGTGACTGATTCAGGCACTGGGTGGCAAACTGGGACTGGCATCTCTAAAATGACTGATTAAGTCACTGAGTGTCAAACTGGGATTGGCATCTCTAAAGTGACTGATTCAGTCACTGAGTGTCAAAACAGGATTGGCATCTCTAAAGTGAACTGATTCAGTCAATGGGTGTCAAACTGGGATTGGCGTCTCTAAAGTGACTGATTCAGTCACTGGGTGTCAAATTGGGATTGATCCAACAGGGGCTCTAGGACTACTTTACTGCACATGCAACATCACAAGACACAAACCTCAAAGTCTTGGATGTGCTGCTTCAACAGGGGCTCTAGGACTACTTTACTGCACACGCAACATCACAAGACACAAACCTCAAAGTCTTGGATGTGCTGCTTCAACAGGGGCTCTAGGACTACTTTACTGCACACGCAACATCACAAGACACAAACCTCAAAGTCTTGGATGTGCTGCTCCACCACCAGCTCTAGGACTAATGCACACGCAACATCACAAGACACAAACCTCAAAGTCTTGGATGTGCTGCTTCAACAGGGGCTCTAGGACTACTTTACTGCACATGTAACATCACAAGACACAAACCTCAAAGTCTTGGATGTGCTGCTTCAACAGGGGCTCTAGGACTAATGCACATGTAACATCACAAGACACAAACCTCAAAGTCTTGGATGTGCTGCTTCAACAGGGGCTCTAGGACTAATGCACATGTAACATCACAAGACACAAACCTCAAAGTCTTGGATGTGCTGCTCCACCAGGTTTAGCTTGTGGAGAACAACCACGGGTCTGCCAAGAGTGTCCAGGTAGGTGTAGTGAACATCATCTCCTCTCCTCTCCACATCAAAGGGGACTTTTAGCTGAATGTCTCTGTGTACACGGAGAAAGAGTTCATTATAAAATCTCTACTGCTAAATTAAAGCTATAGGGAAAATTGTGTGTCCCCCTGATTGTGCCCTCCCATTATTTCCATATCCTGTTCATTCAGCCTGTTACATGCCTTATCCACTTTTACATCGGTAGTTCACTGTCTACCCATCTTAACATGAACTAAAATTACTCTCTCATATTAGATAAAATGACATGGTCTAATATTCTTTGCACTTCTCTGTTACAATGTGTGCAAATTCTTGGTTCCTAACCTCTCAGGCAGATGCCTTCTGACTTCAAAGGAAACCTCAACCCTATCTATGATTGTCAGACTAGGATGACGGTACAGGCGGTGAGCAATTTGTGCTCTAGTCATGCTGCATCACAATGTGTGGTTCAGCACCTCTGCATCCCATTGAAGTGAATTAGCAATCAGCAAAACAAAAACCATTGTTAATTCTTCTTGTGTTCTAATAAGGGCTTATCACATGGGTTTCCAATGGCAAAGCTGTTCAGAAGGGGAAGCATCTCCTTTTAGACTCTGCCCTTCTGTTTCAACAGATGCTCTGCTGACAGGCCGAGAGATATATGGACTGAAACCATGTGCAATAAAGATGATCCTCCCAAAATAACTTGAATCGTTTCACCTCAGGGAGACAAAAGCTATGATCCTGGGAATGTATCCCAAAATATCCTCAACAACAACTGATTCACACTGGTCACCAATACATTTTGTTTATTTATCCATTTGTAATGTCAAATTTATTCTTTGAAACAAATGAAAGGGAGTAATCAGTGAATACAAACCGAGTGGAGAATTGAATGGATTTCCCTACTTAAGGCCTAAAAAAGAAAATTATATTTGCTGACTCATAACTTTACCATGCCACCCTGCCGCTAAGAGTCAAGGCGAATTATGATGTCATGATGACCTTTTAAAAAGCCTTTTTTTCCAGCCAAGCTGATCTAGCAGCCAAGATCAATTATCAACGTTCACCTTGATTTAGATTCAAACTCAGGAATTTCTGGTACAGAGGCAAACGTCCAGCCATGGGGAGGGGAGGGGATGTATGTATGTGCACGTGCGTGCATGTAAGAAGTAATTGTGAAAGACCCTTTTATTTCCACCTGCGGTACATGCACAGGATTCTAAATTGACATAACTACTGACCTCTCAAAACACAACCGGTTATGTGGTCAACACTAAACAACATCATTCTCCAGGAAATTACATGGTATCTACTTTGTGTCAGATTGACTAGAAGTCAGGGTCGAATTTTTTTTTTTTTAAATCAATCTATCTAGATGCAGATTTGACCAAAGACCTTCAAGACAACAGGCATGTGTGTAGCCACAATGCTACTGCAACTTCCATGTGCATGTAACAACTTGTTATTCACTATCAGTCTAAAATACTATATCTAGAGAAATGTTCTTGTTATTTGCTTACTTTGCTCCTTCGGGCAAGATGATTTTCAGAAGCACTTCATCCACAACCATGTCATCATAGATGTGATCAATGAAGCGTATCTTCAGAGCATAATGGTCACCTGAACATAAAAAATTGAAAACAATGAATGCAAGAAGACAAGTTCAATTATTCAGAGCTTAAGCTATCTGACTATAAAACTAAATTAGAAATTCACTTTTGTTTCTTGTTCCCTTCTAGTTGTGAACTTCCCTAGCAAAAAAGCTGTGTCTTCAGCATGCACCTGCATGAGGTTCTGGTGCAATTGGATATCCTCCCCTGACACACACAACTTTCCACCAAACCACTGGCCTCTGTGAAGACAGGTATGACTGGATATCCTCCCCTGACCCACACAACTTTCCACCGAACCACTGGCCTCTGTATGATTGGATATCGTCCCCACCGAAATGTTAACTGGCCAGACCTGGGATCTCTCAACTGCATGTAAAGAGCATGTTTACAGCAAACATTCAGTATTCTCCACACTGGAAAAGTTCTGAGTCCCCAATCTTACATCTCCTGTGCATACGGCTGCAGAGTCTGTTGTGTCAGGTTTACTTTCTCTAGACAGATTTCATAAATGACAAATATCTATACTTACCAGTCGGTATGGATTCTGATCTAAAAAGCTGATCAGGTAACAAAGTCTCAAGTCCCCACAATGAGGTTCTTATGTTAAATGTTTACAAAAGCTTAATGAGATTCAACATAAAGCCAGCTGAAATTCCTAGACAGTGACATAAATAGGTCTCCCTGATAAAAGTTAAAATAACAGGCATGCACACCATTTTCAAAAGATTAATTGGTCAAAGAATTGAAGCTAATCAGCTCACCTTTGTTAAAAAGGTATTCATAACTAGGCACATTGTAGCCTAGGATGTATCTGGTTTTCCAGCCTCCAAACAGGGGGAACCTGGGACGAAGCTCTACCTCTACGGACTCGTCAGACTCCCTCAGGTTAGATGTGGAGATGTTGCCAATCTCGTCACGGTAGTACACATCATGTGCCGAGGCTGGCAGGGAAGTCTGTCACGAGATCAAATCATGAAACAGTCTCTGATAAAACTTTAAAAAAACTGATACACCATGTTTTTGACACCTTTCTTTTTTTTCCCCAGAAGACAGTGCTCCACTGTGCTATAGTGAGGCATGGGATTCACAACCTATGGTGGCAGCAATTGAGTTATGAGTTGTATTATCTTCACAGCATTCCGGAAAAATCCATAGGTACTCAAGATTTCCCTCTCAACATATTCATCAGCGCTGCGCGGTTAATAGTGCCAGTCCTATGCTGGTTGACAAGACTTTGTGTGCATCCGGTCTGCTTCTCACGCTTGGCTCCCAATTCTCATATTGTTAGCAGTGATGTAGACCCGTTGCTTCCAAAATCTTTGGAACGTCTTATCTCTCCAAGGGCACTGACAATGTCTGCATGACCCATAGACCAGCCATCTTCAATTAATGCGACTCCTGCCAGTCTATCAGCTCTTTCATTACCAACAATACCTGCATTCCCTGGGACAAGTAGGAAGGTAACTGCACACACAGGAGAGTTTTGCAGACTCAATCCACTGTCTACATAACCAGCCTGCCCCAACCCTCTGGATCATGCTCAAAGAATCAGCACAAACACGCGGGAATAGTCCTGTGATTCTAAAGAGGTTCCTCCTCTCCATAGCACACAGCATGGACAGTATTGTAGAGACCATGTGTTGCCCATGTAGTATGATTCCATTCTCGGCCTGCTTGGTTTACAACAGATACCTAAAGATGGATATCAAATCTTATGGCAAACTGTTGGCTTCATTCACCAACTCTAGGCCTGCACATTTCAACTGACATTGACTAAACTTGCTGTCTGCTTGCTCTCACATCAGATCTTTTTAGGTGTAGCGCTTAGTTTGGTGGTAGTTGTACATTATTATGAGATTTGATTTTCTTCTTCTCCATGAATTTTGTGTAAGCATAGTCTGTCCGATAGTATCATTTCCCACTCGTTCTAGATGGTTACGGTAATGTTAGGTTTAGTAAAATTCTTTATGGTTTCTGAACTATAACAAATATCTTGTGATTCAAATTTAGTTAAAGTACCTCAGGATGGTTAACTATAGCAAAATTATATGTACATTATGGTGTTTGAATTATAGTGAAAGTGTTTTAGTGTTTCAATTATGATGATACCTTAAAGTGTTCAATCATTGTTTCAATTATGATGATACCTTAAAGTGTTCAATCATTGTTTCAATTATGATGATACCTTAAAGTGTTCAATCATTGTTTCAATTATGATGATACCTTAAAGTGTTCAATCAGGGCTTATGTTAACAACTAACAACTTTTTCTGTGTTTGCCCTTAAAACAACAGTAAGAACACTGTGATTGTAATGTTGTGAATTCCCGGGGAAATCCCAGAGAGTTCCTGATGGGGAGGACAAGGTCAGAGGACCAGTGATACAAGAGAAAAATGAGATAAGTGGGTCTCGTGTATCCCATGGTGAGCGAAGTAAGGGATACAAGAAAAGCATGAGACTGGAACGGAAGACGTGAACCGAGAGACAGGAGTAAGACAGTTGAAGTTCGGACCTGGTGGCGAGAGGTCGTATGAATGAACACCTGAGAAGAATGAAGGAATTGTGAATAATTGTTATGTTTCGAGAGGAGAAATGAATGTTTTCCACATGTCTTAATACCGAGTACAAGGTTTCGTAAAGGATGGATGGATGATTCGAAAGACGCTGATGGATTGAAATAGTGTGTGAGAAGTTTGACCAGGCCGCCAGAATCAGCCAAGCAGAACGAACACGAGGACGCGAGAATCTGTGCCTACGATATGTTGTGATTCAGCGAATAAAAGCATGTAACTCCATATTCGTCTCTGCTGTGTCGTCACAACTTACTGTTTCTCAGAAAGCAATGTGGCTTACCAAAACATACCCCTAGCAGAGCACATTGCAGTGATGTGATTTACAGCTAGGTCACCGAACACATCCAATTTCAGCAGATCCTTAATTATTCAATTTTTATGAAATGTCTGTTAAAGACCAGTCTATTCTTTCTCCTTCCAACATGGGATCCTAAGCCCACACAGGGATGTACCTACAGTGACATTACACTTGTCTCTGGAGTATTTAACAAGTAAATTACCATGTTTAACTATGATAAAAGTACTTTAATGTGTGTGAACTACAGTGAAAACAGTTTACAGTGCCTGAACTATGACAAACAGTACCTTAAATTGTTTGACTGAGGCATAACCATCCTGCTGCCTCTGGTAATCAAACCTAGAGAACGGTCCCTTCAAAGTGGCCCCAGTGTGTCTGACATCAACATGCTCTTCCACAGCAATGTTGCCCCAGTGGGACACTTCCACAAGCCGCTCCAAGTAGGTCACAGTCAGGAAAGGACTGTTGTTTTCCTCGTGGACTCTCAGTGGTGCCTGGACAAAAAACAAGATGATAATCGTAGATTAGAAACTGCAACGCATTTTACAATAATCTGTCCAAAAAAATTATTTAATTAAAAAGACTGTCCAAAAAATTACATCACAGAGTTTAACTAAACATTTATCGTAGCTGAAACAGTCTTTCAGCAAAACTATTTTGAGAGGGATAAAAGAGAATAAATTTGTATTCAAATACAGATATGTGAAAATCATGTTTGGGCCAGTGGTGACGATACAAATAATTATGGAAAAACTGGCAGATAAAAAAGCAGATAATTATTAACTGAGTGGTTAGAGTACTGGGCTCTCAGGCAGACGACCTAGGTTTGATGCTCAGTAAGGGAAGGGATTTGTTTCTGGCTGAGGCAAGAAATTTTTTTTTAACCTGCACAGTTCGTGGCAACTGCACTAGCCATGTAGCCTTAAATCCTCAGGCTCATATTCTGTTGTCTTAAATCGCCCTAAAAGTGGTAAACAGACAGCTATGCACTACTACTAACATACCTCAGAAAACGGAACTGTGTCTTCAAAGGGTCCATAGTTAATGGTAGTGTCACTCTGGGAGACAGGTTTAGTCTTAGTGTAAGACTCAACATTAGTGTTTGCGGTGATAACTGTGGTTGTCTGGCTGGTGGTTGGGTATGGAGAATAGAAATACAGGTTTGTCTCCAGCACTACAAGCTGTTTCTCAGCCTGCAAAAAGTATCAACAAAATCATATTTAAAATACAGCAAACACAGCGTCCATGATCATTTATCTGCTACAATTTTTAAAATGTGTACAAGTGGGGCACAAATGATATAAGTAATGAGGTGGATTCATGGGAATGGGATTTCATAGACTGCACTATGTGAAGGGGGAAATTAGCAAAGGTATAGGGACAAAGGAGAAAAGAATTGCAGACGGGTTAGGAGCCAAGTGTCTAAGAAACTTGTCATAATACACACTGCTATTCCCCTTGGGATTATTTCTACCATCTTGAAATGGGAAGATATAAAACTGAACAAAAAGCAGATCAGCGAGCCTCACAATACAACAAACACAGACACAAAATGTGAACGTTTTCATCTTGACAAAGCAGTCACCTTCCTTCTATCTCTGAGACTTAATTAATAGTACAAAATGACAGCCTGAACACACATTCAAACATGTATCTACAGTACAGCAAGATAAATTCACACCCATTATTTAATCTTATTTTAATTTTCTCTCCCCCAGCAGTTTTCAGGTGAGGGCACAAGCTGTTCTGCAAGACATGACCTCCCCAGATCCATACAGCTTGGATGTCACCAGAGTGTCAACTGACCAGACCAGGTTCTCTCTACTGCATGCAGGCAGCCAGTTTATTACAATACACTTTCAGTTATCTCTGGTGTCTGTCAACACAGACCAGGTTCTCTCTACTGCATGCAGGCAGCAAGTTTATTACAATACACTTTCAGTTATCTCTGGTGTCTGTCTACACAGACCAGGTTCTCTTTACTGCATGCAGGCAGCAAGTTTATTACAATACACTTTCAGTTATCTCTGGTGTCTGTCAACACAGACCAGGTTCTCTCTACTGCATGCAGGCAGCAAGTTTATTACAACACACTTTCAGTTATCTGTGATGTCTGTCAACACAGACCAGGTTCAGAGCTTCCAAACCTGAATTTTCTGTACATATGGCTGCAAAACCTGATGCGTCCAATCTAAATACAATGTTCTGTTTCTTTCATGCAAGGAGGTTAACTGGGTCTTCAGGACTGTTTTCTGGAAGGGAACACGATAGATACAGTACAGCATGGTAACTATGCTGTCGTGTGGGAGCTACACGCCAACCTGTGGATCCAAAAGTATTGGGTGAGCTAGGAGTTTTTTTTTTTTTAAACAGACAATGGCTCCAAGTCCACCCTTGTTGACCACATCACCCAATGAGTGCGGACTGGTCTATAAAATAAAGGTTTAGCCCTATATGCCCGAAAAAGGATCTTTTACTATAACTTTAAACAAACTATTCAAACTAAGAACATGACATCTGCAGCCAACATTATCACCTGCGTAATTGATGAAGGGAATGGTGTCAATACATGGGTGTACACCGCATCAACATCAATGGACACTGTTTTACCAGCCTCCAAGGAAGATGGAAGAGCAACACGGTAAAACCTCTTGTCACTGAAATCCATACAGATTATATTGAAATGTTTTTCAAAGCATAAAATTTTAGAAACAAATAACTAGATATTTTAAAAGATTTATGATACTGTAAAGTCAAAAACTATGCATATTTATCTAATACATATATTTTATAAGAGCTATGTGAAATCAATCAATATTCGCCACCAACATTCAACACACACGTCATACAAATGACTAAAATACCTATGACCAGGGACGTTTGTTTCCGAAACTTCAAGCTTGTCGCTTTTGTGATCTTTGACCTAAAAAAAAAGAGACAACATAAGACAGTAACAAATTAACTGAGTATTCTTTGTGTATGCACTGTTGAGAATGGGGAGAGCAAGAAACACTTTCTTAAATATTTTTTGTGAGGAAAATTTACAAATCCGATCAGTCTTGCTCTGTGTTTCAGGATCAGTATTTATCCAGTCAAATACACCTCAAATCTAAATAAATAAAGAAGAGTCAATGGGATACACAAGACAAGAGTCAATGGGATACACAAGACAAGAGTCGATGGGATACACAAGACAAGAGTCTATGGGTTACATAAGACAAGAGTCAAATTAAAAAGCAACATAAAGGCTTCTATTTATCAGCCAACATTAAGTGTATACCCTTTCAGGAGCAAATAACTCCTCGTGTTTCCCGATGACTCTTCACCTGGCCTGCATTCTGCAACTTCTTAGTTTTCTGCTGCATCAAGTCATTGGAAACTCTGAGGGGCTTATATCTAGGATATGTTCGCTCTGTGATAGAGTACAACAACTCACTGCTTACAACTTGCTCCAAAACTAACCTAGAGACTCTTGACAGAGTACAAAATAATGCCCTCCGATTAATCTGCGGAGCTATGCAGTCTACACCAACTGCTGCATGTGAAATCCATACAAACGTGGAACCCCTCGGGTTGCGGAGAGAAAAAGCCACTTTAGAAATTTATGAAAGATGCGTTAGGAAAAATCGTAACCATCCTAACAGACATCTTGTAGAAAACTGGGAACCCAAACAAAGAATAAAGCACAAATCGGTTTTACACTGTGTTAATGAAATTCAGGACAGATACCACCTCCCAGAAAGACGTCAAGGAATTCAGAATGTTGCAAGAAACCTACCACCACATGCTCGCTTTAAAGCTCCAGAAGTCCGAACTAAATTGGTAGGCGAGGAAACCAAACAGTCCGACCGAATCGCTCTTATGAACTCATCACTAAAGACCGTTGATTCTTACCCCCAAGAATGGATACATGTCTATACTGATGGATCAGCATTTAAAGCTACCATTAAAGCAGGTTACGGAATCTACATAGGTTATCCAGATGGATCTGTTGAAGAGATTTTAGATGCATGCGGGAAATTCTGTACAAACTATGAAGCTGAAATAATTGCACTGGAAACAGCAGTATACCACCTAAAGACTGTAATGGATGTTTACCCTTCAAAGGTCCAAAATATTGTCATCTTCACAGATTCAATGTCTGCCCTTCAAGCTCTGGAGGGCAGTGAACGCTGCAGAACGGATATAGCCAAGATAATCCTGGATGCTGATCAGCTTATTACCTCATACAACATCAGAATAGTGATGCAGTGGATTCCAGGTCACTCCGGCACACCAGGTAATGACAGAGCTGACAGATTGGCAAAGAAAGGAGCAACACAAGAACAACAACCTACAGCGACAACCCTCCAGACAGCAAAAAACACCGATAAGAGCTATAAACAAAGAGACTTGGTTGAACAGATAGGCCATAGGAGACACTGGAAGAGAGGTTTATAGACATATGTCTGGCCCTGATCCTAATGACAGCATTAACCATCTAACAAGAAGGGACCAGGCCACAATCTTCAGACTTAGAACGCAACATACTCCACTCAATGGTCACCTAAACAGAATACAGCCACAACACTCCCCAGAGTGCCAGCTATGTAACTACCCCTACGAAACTGTTGAACACCATCTCTTTGAGTGCCCAGAACTCAGTGAGACAAGAAGAACGCTACTCCCTTCGAGACCAGACAAGTGGAACACCTTGTACGGAGGAAAAGAACAGCTTGTGAAAACATGCAAATTCCACTACATGGCATTTGGCCAAAGGGCGAAAGCTCATGCGCCGCTGGATCGATAACAACAACATCAAGTCATACTACCCCCAACCGTTACTGTCAATCCTTCTGACACAGAACTATTCCTTCAACTCATGAGCACTCAAAGACTGTTCCTCTAAAGAAGCCAGTTTTGTAGTAACAACAGCTTGGGGCTGAGAGAGAGTTCAGTGTGCATATGCTCGACATCCAGAACTGTTTATTGTTAAGAATTGGTGAAATTTTTTTGAATTCTTCGCCGGATTCACTAACTTCTTTGGTACCATCCTATAGTTACTTCGAGGCTTATCATTCAGTGAACTAAATTGAAGCCGCCAAAGTTTAGATCTCAAAGAGTCACAATTAGAGCCATAGGGCAGAAACAGATAACCAACAGTTCTAAAAGTACTAGATAATGTCGCATAAGTCTACAGAAGAAAGTAAGAGAAACAACTTTTCTTTCGACGTACCCAATGAATATATAACCAGACAGAAGTGTTAATTAACTTCAGTTAACAGTGTGTATTGGGAGTGGGGTGTCATGTCCATGACTGGGTCACGCAAACATGTTGTGAACACAAAACACAATGGGCTAAATCAAACAGCATGTGTTGTGATATTTTCAGTCAAGGTAACATCTGATATTCACTCCTGCTGGCAACAAACGGTTTACATTTGTTCAAATTAGCTGAATGATATTAAACAGTAGTAATGTGTTACATGTCAGTGTCTAGTGGCTTAGGCTCATGAATGCAGCTACGTAATCCTGACATACCAAGGTTCCCAGTCCACTCGATAGCAGACCACTTTGCATTGATTTCAACAAAAGTATGATCATTCATAAAGTAATGGCAAACTACTGGACACCGCCTAGTAAATCCACACAACAGCCATTTAATAACGTGACAGTATGATTAACAAGTTAGCAAATATTAGCACTCAGGCAAATAATCAGAGATAGGAAGGAGTAGGGCTTTTAATGTTGGTATGCAACAAAACACAGTACAGGCACCTTTCTGGCTATCTTCCGAATAACGGTCCCAAATTATCGAGGCAGAAAATATACCCTAACAGAGCCTCAGTCACGTGTCAATTGCGCACTTCCGGGAACTTAAATTGCGTACTTCTGGCTACTTGCACCACTGCCGAGAGTATCCCCCACGCCGCGGATTTGGGCTAAACTAGATGGCTGGGACTCATGAGCAGCAGCTACCGCATTTCCTGCAGCTGCCTTCATTCAATTTGCTCATGAGTCCTAGCCATCTAGTTTAGCCCTAATCCACGCCGCTCACGCGGTGTGGGGGATACTCTCAGCAGTGGCGGTATAGTCCCCGGAAGTACGCAATTCGGCGGTGGCGGTCTAGTCCCCGAAAGTGTGCAAAGTCCCCGAAAGTGTGCAATTGACACGTGACTGAGACTTTGTTAGGGTATATTTTCTGCCTCCATAATTTAGGACAGTTATTCGGAAGATAGCCCACCTTTCTAATTAATTCTTATACAGTGATGAGTACCATCCCGTCTTCCTAGAAAAAAGCCCAAGAAAGGAGGATATGATTCTTTCTAGGAGTGCAAATCAATAATTGTCCCATGGTTTCTCATGGGTTTAACCCCTCCCCAATTATTTAAAGCGTTGGAGATGGTTTGCATATTTTAGGATCATGATCATGCAACCAACTGGCAACTTTTTAAAGTCAATTTTATGTTACAATTTTGAGTTTTACCTACTATTTGTCTTGTCTCTTAAAAATCCAATAATTTATAATACAGAGAACACACAGCCCCTCGTTTAGCTTTATTTACTTACAGAAGCACTGATATAAGAAAGACTGTCCTTCAGTGTAGGATCCACAGCAAAAAGGAAATGTCGAACGGCCGACGACCCTTTATTTGTCAACGTTATGGACGTCACCGTCTTCAACAAATGGCTGGAGATATCTAGTCTCCTATCCACTTTTGCATTGACGATATTACCGTCTATTGTGTCCTGGTTCACTTTGCAGTACGCGGACACGAAGAAATGCAGCAAGAGTAAAGTTAGGAGTCTTGTCTTCATGTTGCTAACAGATATTTCGGCGGTTATGAAAGCCTGGTGACGAGGTTGAGTAGCCGGCGAATCGTTACCTTCCACGAGCAGACGCCACAGGAAGTTTCCAAACTCGCCTAGTTGGCATAGGTTGTTGCAAAAGCGGCACCACAGTAACACACGAATAAAAATTTCATAAACAGTAGGTTTTTTATTTATTTTTTGAAGTCGATGGTGATAGTTATTCCATTTTAACAATTACATAAGAAGTTAGAAAATTGCTGTTAATATGTTTTATTTTTAAATAATTCCAATTTGCTTTTTTTGAAAAATAATGTTGCATACTTTGTTTCATTGAATGTTTAATTGTAAAATTAATGCTACTTCAATTGCACTTTCTTTCGTAATGAGACCTCTGTAAATCTCTTTAGTACATCTTGTGATCTCTCTCTCTCTCTCTCTCTCTCTCTCTCTCTCTCTCTCTCTTTCTCTCTCTTTCTCTCTCTCTCTCTCTCTCCTTCTCTCTCTCTCTCTCTCTCCTTTAATAATAAAGTTCGTTTACTTTCTCGGTCTCGAAGAGTCATTATCAGGCGTATTGATGTAGTTGACCACGCCCTTCTGTAGCTGTAAATATAGTCTAAAGATGGACGTGAGTTGACAAAGTCATTAATTTATTGCTACTGTATTTCGTGTCTAGGTCAGTTATATAGGTCTGCTATTCAAATAGCGAGATACACAACAACGTCCCAGTATGGGACTCAATTTTTCGTTATTTGAAAGCCCCACTCCGGTAGTTGTCGGGGACCCTAATATAACTTGACCTATTGGTTAAACAGGGTTTCTGTGACCTTTCCCCGGGTGATCCTCGTCCGAGTGGTGGCACTTTGTGTCACCGGGAGCTAATTGCTCGTTGTACTGTCCTGGTGGGGTTGAACGCAAACTGGCGGGACGAATATGATCCGCAGTGACCCGAGATCATAGCTGGATTGTATTAATGACCTTCTACGCTGGGACTCGGACCCGTGACTTGAGTTAATTCAAGAACAGACATTTCGACACTCAGGGCATTCCCATGAGCGCTTTGTCACCATCTTCAGCAGCCAGAACAGAGTTCCAATATCAATGGTTCTAGTAGCAGTCTGATTATATGTCTGTCTTGCCTTCCCTCTGAACGTCGAGTATCAACCAAATCACCTCGTCACTCCTCGCTGCATCACTCTCACCAGACTGTGATGATTCATTTGCTGTTCCGAATTGTATATGTGCTCTCATAAGGTCTCAACCATGTATGTCTTATCATGCATCAATATTCCATCAAGTTGTGCAGAGGCAGCCAGTCTGTCCGCCTATTCATTTCCCAGGACATGGGCATACCCCAGAGAAAAGATCCAGACAATGCCATTCACCGTGACCTCTGAAGCGAAACATGCCTCTCATCACCTCCTCGGCATGCTTGCTGAGTCACAATCAAGACGCGCGTGCTTGTGTGTGTGTGTGTGTCATGTTCTCTAGCCAATGGAAGGCTGCAGTGACCGCCTTCACCTCCATTCTTTAGCTGGATGTTGTGGTATCATATGCTAGGCTCTCCTGCACCAAACATCGACCATTAGCTTTTACTAAGAACCCCCAGGCACTTCTTAACACTGAATTTTCGTATAAATAATCACGTCACCTGATAAGCATTATCCTGAATTAATTAATTAAAGGTGATCTGTGTCTGCAGCTACTCTGAGGTATGACTTCACCTGCAGTACATCGAGCCAACCTGCAACAGTCAGCAAACCAGGGATTATCACATACACATTACTGGGGTCTCTGGTCCATCACAAAATGACCCACATAGCTGCGTTCAGTATGCGCTCTAGTTTAAATAGTTGACAATTTGAAACATTGAGCAGCCCTAGTCCATATTCAAACACTGAGAGGACCCAATTCTGATATAGTGTGAAAAGCATTCTCTGCTGAATGTCAATTGCAGCCATAGTCTAAAGAGCATTGAATCCCTTTTAGCATCTTGTCACCACCGTCTCCACATGGTCCTTGAAGGATAGGCTCCAGTTAAATATGATTCTCAGATACTTCAGTTCTCTCTCTCTCTCTCTTTTCTCTCTCGCTCTCTCTCTGTGTGTGTGTGTGTGTGTGTGTGTGTGTGTCTGTGTGTGTGTGAGTGAGTGAGTGAGTGAGTGAGTGAGTGTGTGTGAGTGAGAGTGAGTGAGTGTGTGTGTGTGTGTGTGTGTGTGTGAGTGAGTGAAATTTTCTAACATCTATCATGACACTTGGGACATCAGCTCTAACAATCCTGTTATCAAGAGAGCACCACAAAACAAAAACCTTTTCTGGGTGGAGGATAGAATTTGTTTCTGTACACCACTCAGTCACCTTCTCTACTGTCACCTTTATCTCTTGGACTGTTTCTTTCCTATCTCTCCCTGCTTATAAGTGAGAATATGAACACAGGGAGCTAAAAAAAAAAGGCACAGATAATGAACAAAAAAAAAAGACCTTATTAAACCATGTATTTACTGATTTTAATTCTTCTTCATGCACTTTGTTTATTACAAATGCACAAATTAATTTCAATGAAAGAAGTAGGAAAAATAAGACAAAAAAATATCTATACAAAATTCACATAAATCTTATTTACTAATTAAACAATGCATTCTATTAGTCTTTTCCTTTCATATATTCAGGGGAAAGAATCAATTACAAGATGAACTGTGAAGTGTAGTCATGTGGTCTTTACTGCCTGTGGTCTTCTATGGTGACTTTCAGTTAGAAAGCATTATAGGCAAATAGGGGATGGTGTTGCGGTGAAGAAAATAAATAACATCACTGTTAAAACAAAAAGGAAAGTGAAGGCAAAAGATTGGTGGTAAATATAGTTTGTGTTTATAAAAGAGAAAAGAAGTGTCATCACAGACATCTAGGAGTGGGACACAAATAGATCAATGGCTGTGAATCCTCTGAATTTTTATTCTTCTTCTCTTGCAGCTATCTTCCTCCCTCCATTTCTCTCCCTCTATGTCTCTCTCTCTGTTTCTCTCATATATACAGTGCAAGCTGATTAAGGTGATCTCAGATGTGGCAAATTTCTGTTTTGAAGAACAATTTGTTCATCCCTGCAATCTTTTTTGCATGACATCTTATCTAAAAAGAGGAATATCTGATAAGAAGAATAGTTTCTTGGTCCCTGTGAGTTCTCCTTATTAGGTTTGCACTGTATCATAATGTACTTTTGCTGGTTCGTCCAAAGAAAGAATACTTCAAAAAAAATTTTTTTTTTATTCAACTGCAGACAATTGGTACATTAACCCACTCTGTCTGAATTGCTATTTTTTTTATCTCTTTCTGACTTATAGTCTTTTTAGGCCACAACACTGGGTGCTATAAAAAGTACAACTTCTCTAAACAAAGACAGTTAATGTAAAAGTGGCTGATTTAAACAAATTAAAAAAGAGTCAAGACTGGTATATTACTGGTGATCTGCCACTTCATCCTTACTCACAAACTGCAAGTTACACCCTGTAGAATGCCACTCAGATGTGAAGTACCTGAACCAGTCTTGCACACACCTCTAGTTTCTGAACTTATAGAAGGGAAGGTTAATTCTGCAACACTGTTACTATGGATATGGTAATTTGGTACAGTTCTGAGGAAGGAAAGTTTGTACACAATCATCACTGTTAATTCGAAGTCTTCTTCAGGTTACCTGAATTCCAAGGTACTGAATTTAAAGACTGATACTCACTCTTACAGTCTTCTCAAAATCCATGCCATACAGCGCTGGTAATCATGTCTATCCACAGTCTACTGTCTTGTATACTGTCAATCAATTCTGATACAGACGTTCTTCCATGCCAGGATGCCGAACTGTCAATCATTTGTTTTCTTGGTCTCCTATGCCTCTCTTTCCCTCCAACTTTCCTACTTTTATGACGCACTTCGGTTTTCCTCGTCTCTTGACATGACCAATGAATGTAGATTGTCTCCAAATGATGCAGATAACCAATTGTCTTTGTCAGTTAATTTCTCTCCAGATGTCTTCCTTGAACTGTTTATTGAATCTTCCTATAGTGTTCCCACCATTCTTCTATAAAACCATATTTTTGCTGCAATGTTTTCTGACCGTTTAAAAATTCATTATGACTTCACATGCATGCACTCTGTATTGATTTTTGTTGTAAATGAATAGGCCTGAATGGGCATTTGCTGAAAAGTCTTCTGATTGTGTGAAACGTCATTACAACTTCATAACGAAATCTGGCTAGGCCAGACTTTTTAATATATACAGTAGGAAGAGTTGCAGAGAGTGATCAGATCCAAAACGGGAGGTTTAGGGTGTGTGGAAAAAAACTACATCTATTCAAGCAATGTATCTAAGCTGTAATGTGGGATATTTTCACCCTGACTGAGAAGGTTGGGGGGAAAGCCCCAGAGTCACCATAAAACTGAGAGAAGCCAGATACTCAGATTAACCGAGGTTTTCAAGGAAGGGGACGACCACGTGTTACCACGTGGAACCCAAGGAGAACGACCACAGGTCGCCACGTGGAACCCAAGAACGACCACGTGTTGCCACGTGGAAGGAACACTGGGTATAGGTCAGACCATAGTCTGATCAGACAGTATGTGTTGACCGTTAGAACTAGAGGGCGTGAGAGTGAACGAGTGTGAATGAGGACGTGAAACTGACTGCTGCAGGATGATGACTAGACTACAACATCCATCAAAGTAAAGTCCATCCAACACAGTTGTGGGAAACTCAATGCAGTTACAAAAGTCATCTATGCGAAGATGAACTGAAGACAAGAGAACTCCGGAGGGGGAATGTGTCAGGATTCAGTGTATTGGCGTCTGAACAGTGTGTTGCTTGAAAGCTGTTGAATAGGACATGGACGGGACAGACTATGTAAGTGTTTAGATGTTAATAAACAGTCATGTATCATGGAGACAGTGTCGACTCGTAACGTCTATATCATCTTAGAGTGTCAGTGAAATCGTCCAATAGACTACACCCCCTAGACAACAAGTCAAAGGTCAGAAGACGATTATTGCATAAGCAAAATAAAAATATTGCCAACAATGTAAAGGGTTTAAAAAAAAAAAAAATTAAAGTAAAGCACTTCTCCATGCCTTTGGGCAGATAGGGATAGACCTATATTTTTATAGACCAACTGGCACTCAGTGGGTGATGTGGCCAGCGGCCTTGACTTTCCAGGACTTAACCTGGTATGTAATTAAGGCTGGACTGAACTGGAAGCCAAGAACAATTTAGAAAAGAAAAGTCCGGCTCCATCAGGACCTGTGTCCATGTCCTTTGGATCCAGAATTGAGTGTTTAGCTGCTACACCACGGCGGCTCCAAAATAATGTAGAGGGTGCTATTAAAATATTCAGCAGTGATGTTTATCAACAGAACAAAATATGACAGTGATATTCAGCTTACAAAACAATTGGTAGTGCCCATAGGCATAGGTGATCATGTTTCACATCTCACATGATCAGGTCAGTGTTCTGTCTTACCACATCCATGTGGACAAACCATTCAGATATTATCTTTTTGTCTTCCCCTTGCCCCCCCCCTTCCCCCATTTTGTTCTTGATAGTTGTAACCAAGTTCTCAAGTCCATACCTTCTCATCACTAGTTTGTAAAACACCGACTGTCTAGGACTGTCAGTTTACCTTTGACATGTCTCAAGGGGGACTGGTTGATCTGTTTTTCTATTCTTGACATTGTTCTCAAAAACTACATTCCCCACTGCAAAAGGTGTTTTTCAGTTTGCTTTCCTATTGTCCATGTCTCACATGCATTTAACAACAAGGTGCTAAATAATATGTTATGCCAACACTGCATTTTTTCAAAAAACGCAGTGGAAAAATGTGTTTAACTCATTCTAATCTAGTAAAGTCATTAAAGGTCTACGCAGTGGAAAAATGTGTTTAACTCATTCTAATCTAGTAAAGTCATTAAAGGTCTACACAGTGGAAAAATGTGTTTAACTCATTCTAATCTAGTAAAGTCATTAAAGGTCTACACAGTGGAAAAATGTGTTTAACTCATTCTAATCTAGTAAAGTCATTAAAGGTCTACGCAGTGGAAAAATGTGTTTAACTCATTCTAATCTAGTAAAGTCATTAAAGGTCTACGCAGTGGAAAAATGTGTTTAACTCATTCTAATCTAGTAAAGTCATTAAAGGTCTACGCAGTGGAAAAATGTGTTTAACTCATTCTAATCTAGTAAAGTCATTAAAGGTCTACACAGTGGAAAAATGTGTTTAACTCATTCTAATCTAGTAAAGTCATTAAAGGTCTACGCAGTGGAAAAATGTGTTTAACTCATTCTAATCTAGTAAAGTCATTAAAGGTCTACGCAGTGGAAAAAATGTGTTTAACTCATTCTAATCTAGTAAAGTCATTAAAGGTCTACGCAGTGGAAAAATGTGTTTAACTCATTCTAATCTAGTAAAGTCATTAAAGGTCTACGCAGTGGAAAAATGTGTTTAACTCATTCTAATCTAGTAAAGTCATTAAAGGTCTCTTGTCCACACCTTCAGGTGTTTTGGGCATATGCAGCTTGACCTATATTTTATATTCTTTGCAATATTTTTGATAACATGTATGGTATCCCGTCAACACCACTGGCTTGCCTTATCAAAGTTTTCTTCTCCTGGACATCCTAGCTTCCTCAACTTATTTGTTTCTTATTTTAGTACTTCTTTGCGGAGTTTTGTTTGTGTGATAAGTCTCAGAAAGAAAAATTATAAATCATCATTAGGGGCTTGCAAACTGTTATTTCTTTGGCCCTGTAGGTTTCAGTACAGGTGTATTCTAGTTATATAGTTATCAGGTTTTCCCAGTTTGTGTCCTATCCAACATCAGCATCTTTTTCTCACGCATTGATTCACTGACATGTGTTTAGTTCTCCTCAAAAACTCTGCATCAGTGATTATATCATACCATTTAATTCCCTCTAATCTGCAAAGGTGCAAGATAATGACTGTGTAGTTATTAGCAATTGTTTTCTTTTTTTCTCCTCTTTAATTGTTGTCTTCTCCATGTTTCAGCTCTATATAGTAGTCCTGATTTAATGTTAGTGCTAAATATTCTAAGTTACCAGGAAGGCTAACTCGGGCATCAAATGCCTGCAGAAGTTGGATGTGTCGGCTGATAGGTGCAATTGTCACAACCATGTTGTAAACGGGCATAACACATTTAAGTCTTCAGAGGAAGAAGACATTCTAAGTTCAGTACTAGTTTCATTTATGTCGGCTTCCCCAGATTCCTTTGTCACTATAAAAATTATTGTCTTTTGTATACGCATTTGTATATCTCTATCTGGCCAACACTGTCTGTACTACTGACAATAGGTACATTACTCCACACTTTTTAGTGGGGTTTCACTAAGGGAGACTGGATTAAAGTTACCTTAGTTTATTCTTATGATCCGTCTTTCCTCTATAGATGTTAGATCTAACTGTTGCAGTGACTGAAATGTTAGCTTTCTCAATACTATACATCGAACATGTCCTGATGACTCCACCACATGTGGTAGTGGTGCACCAAAGCTAACCCCAGAACATGACTTTCAAAAAGAATAACTGGCATAGCAAAGCAAAGTTGAAAGTTAAAGAAGGATAAACTGTTATGAGAAAGAACCCTATCGTCTGGAAAGATAGAAAGGGGCAAACAACTCTGATCCTCACCTCCTTAAATAAACATGTAACTGCAGCAGTTATTTACTCTTTGAGTCTCAGGGGGTTTAGCATCACAGGCTCAATGGGTAGTAAAGAGAGACTAAAATCGACGCATCATGCGTTCATTGGGATTCTAGGTAGGAATCTATGAACGTATGATGCGTTCTCTGGGACTCAAAGAGTTGAAGAAAAAAAAAGCTTCCTTGCTTGTTTGAACGATCATAACTGCAGTTTTACTTCATGATTAACTAATTCCCCTTTTAGGAAATACCCCACCATAGAGTTGTTGAGCTGTTTCTGTGGCCTATGAAGGCAATGTGAGTTATGATTTTGATTGTCTTAATGGCATTCCAGATATGCTCAAAGGTGCTCAGATTCAATTTTTACATCAGCAGCCTGCAATTAATAGTGCCTGTTCTATGCTGGATGACAAGACTTCTTGTACGTCCAGTGTGCCTCTCATGCTTGTCTGTGCCGATCCTTACTCCAAATTCTTGCATTATTAGCAGTTATGTGGAAATGCTGTTCCCAAAATCCTCCATTTACGCCATCTCTCTAAGTGCATTAACAATATTGGCATGATCCATAAGTAATGCTAAAAAAACCTTGAGAATAAAGAGTGAGAAGCGACAACAAAATTCATACCTTGACTGACTGACTTTCTACCCCACCAGGACATCACACAAGCGACAAACACCCGATGACACAAAGTGCCACCATGCGGATGAGGATCACCGTGGAGAGGTCCCAGAAACCGCGTTCAGACAATTGGCCATATTGATGGCCTGCCTATATTGCGGCCCCTGGAAAAAGCCAGAGTGGGGCTTCAAATAACAAAAAATTACGTCCTGAGAAGGACGTAACAAATATGCACACTAATTCATACCTTGTTTAAACCACCACTAAATACTGACATCATGAGGGTTAAAAGACTGCAACAGTTGGGGCATATATAGAGAATGGCAGATAACAGAGAGACAAAAACTGTGTACACAAAAAGGCTGAATATGAGTAGACAGTGAGGCAGACCAAGGAGATTGTGGAGAGGTAATATACAGGCAGACCTACAAAAACCTGCAGTCAGCAGCTGGAAAAAGAAGGTTGATCACTGAGGTAAATGGAAGCAATTATCTGCAGCAAAGAACCCC
This sequence comes from Candidula unifasciata, assembly GCA_905116865.2. Classification (NCBI taxonomy): domain Eukaryota; kingdom Metazoa; phylum Mollusca; class Gastropoda; order Stylommatophora; family Geomitridae; genus Candidula; species Candidula unifasciata. The sequence continues at coordinate 673,156 of CAJHNH020008510.1, read as the reverse complement.
ATGGGATCAGCAGGTAGAAGAAGAAGAAGAAATAATACTTTAATTAAAGTTTACATAAAATATACAAGCTGCTAACAAATACAATTAATATTCAAGAGGTATTATGTACTTTATTTTCTCATAAAACAATATTTACATTAAAAATCTCATCTACACTCTCTGCTTCTGTCTCACGCCCATACTATTTTTACACAGACTTATGTACATACATAATATATTACACATAAATATACAAGCACAAAAATGCATATCATGAACAAGATACCGCTGGCCATACACTGCAATTATATCCAGATGAACAGTTAGTTGTCATGTTGATTTTTGTAGTTAAATATTAGTTGATTATCCTTTCCAGGACAAAACTAACTTCAGCATTTGTTGGCTGTTCGCGGTTTCAGGAGGTAATTTTATGTTCAGTAATTTGTCACTGTTATTATGGACATCAAAATAAAACCCTAAGATGAACAGTGATGAGAAAAGAAAAAAATGATGGACTGAATTTCATCCATGGTATTGAAACAACTGCAGGAAAGAAAGGAAATGGAAGAATAAACTGTGAGCATTTCTAGCGCTTGACTGTTTGTGTTGGCAGTTCTAACTGCTAGCCTATGCATTTCACATGCATGTGAAAGACTACAATCTGTGTCAATTTTTTTTTTTTACAAGGGACAGTGATGGACATTCTGTGTGGTTTTTGTTGGCAAAGGGATGTTGCAATAATGAGAAATCCATTTGCCATGAAGTTGGAAATGCAACAAATTGAAACTGCAAGCCTTTTGTGACCCATAAATGTCACAACAGAATGATTTTTACGGCGACTCTAGAAAATTCAGACGCAGATGAGCTGGCAATGTATGTAAAGTGTTGTCTAGTGTACAATATCTTTCTACTTCCTTCTAGGAGTACTGATCAATACATATCTATTTGCTTATTATATGTACAAGAAAAGGATGGTACACTTTCTCCTCCACTGATCCTCGGCTAGTAGATCATACATCAAGCTTTCTCAGACAAGGGCCAAAAACATGTATTCATGCTATGCATATTAAAAAGTCTTTCGGCAGTTATAAATAAAAATATACCGAACAAATAGGTCACTGCCCATGCCAAATTAGAGACTCTATCAAGAAAAATATTTATAATGTGTAATCCTGATATGTACACGGTTGGATCCTTGCTGGTGTTAGGAATGTTATACACTGTGCTGGTTCTCCTCATTTAATTTACAGGAGATATAAGGTTAGTTGCGTATCCTTTACAGGACGTTGCAGAACCAACCCCAACAGCCCCTGGTTGTTGTGTACAGAGATATATGAGTGCAATAAAAATTACCATTAACTAAGCTCTCTGAAGTCTCTGCCCGTAACAAACACAAGTGAAGAACCCTTTTTTCATCTCTTGGTGTGCAGAAGGTATACTAGCACAATATGCGCACAAGGCATACAATATCACTAGAACCATATGCCTTGCACACACCAAGAGGCAGGCCAAAAGTACTTGACTTCTAGGTGTGATCAGAAAAGAACACAATGCAAGAGTTTAGTTTCTCGATAATTACATTTTTATAGACATTTTGGGACTCCACAGGCAATGTGATCAACATATAACACTTGAAACATTTACTTCCAATTTCATTTTAACCATTTTAGACTTGGGAGTCATAATAATTTAAAAAAAAAAAAAAAAATTGCGCATTTAGCAAGTACCAAAGCAAGCATTTTAAACATGGTATTCTTTCGACAGCCGGTGTCAATGTACTGGAGTTTGACATGCAGTTTATTCAAAATAATGACATTATTATTTAATTACGAGAAACACATAGACAAAAATATAAACTAAATATTGATATCACACACGTTGGTCACAGCATTTCTTCACAAAGATGACAGACAACTAGTACCTACAGACTGCACACTGTGTGGAAAGCTCAGAATTAAGTGTGTTGGATGCTTACTATGATGGGGGGCAAAGCTATCACATACAGCTCTAACTTTCCTATGTGGAATACGCACACAGCCGCCCTGAACTTCTGGTACCTTATTTTCCTCCATGGTGACCTCAAAAGGGCGGTTGGCAAGGGAGGTATTGTGGTTTGCACCTGCACCTTTCCCTCCAACACATCTGATTTCAACCAAACAGTTTAAAGACATGTGTGTTAGAGGCAGCAGATCTATTCCCCCCACCCCCCTTTTTCCCCGAACGAACGCTGGGACCTGTATCTAGATTCTTCTGGAACTCCTGCTATTGTATTTTCAAGGTCTCTGTTCTAGTCTGAAATTATTTTTAATGACGAAAAATAAAAAATATAGGCCTCAAAGAATTTTCCCAGAATGCCTTGCAAATGTACTGATTCCTAACATGTCTTGCAAAGGAAGCCATTTTTCTAAACAGGTCTTGCAAATGGAGCTATTGTTTCCAAACAGGCCTTGCAAATTGAACTCTTTTACTCCTTTACATTCTATTTATAGTAAGCGTGAATCAAAACATAGTGGTTACCCACCTAAGGATTGACAATCAGGCAACAGAATGATGAATTGATTCCACAAATTATCAGATCTATACATGTAGCTAGATAATGGACATAACAATGCTTTACATCTGGAAGAAAGATATAACATCTAATAATATAATGAACAAATGTGCATTAACCTGGTCTGTGTGTAAACATCCACATATGAAGAAGGCTAAAACAAAAATTCTCCTTCTTTTCCATAAATATGTAGAGACCGAGCACTAATGGGTGAATACAAACAATACTGTTGATAATAAATTTCGATTTTATATTGGTGCACTGAAGAGAATATTTTCATATTATCATAATTCCATTTTAGATCTCTGGGACTATTATGCTTTCCTTTATCTGCCCACACTTTCTAGAAATCTTCTTTGCGTTCACCAGCTGAAAACTGGCAGAAAGTTCTGGTTGTTGGTCCACCTCTAGACTTTAATTCTTGTTTCAGAACCTAAGAGTTGCGTGCACATCCATTTTACAGATCTGACTTATTTGTATGCAGACTGCTGTTTCCTTTCCTCTCAGGCTGATGCACTCCAACTTTGAAGGAAGCCCCTATTTAGTTGCCTCTTACAATATTCTTGTTGGGGAAGCAGTGGGTGTGTTCTTGTTTTCCCCACAATAAGGCCTCGGAACCCACATAAGTATTTATGCGATACTCGTTTTCTTCTCTTGTTTACCCCCCAATGAAGCAAAAGCCAATTCTCTTCCTTTTCTCTTTCACCAGCTGTACACTCCAGTATAATCTTCTAGCTGTACATCAAGAGGTCCTATGTATAGTGTATAACCAACAACAAAAAATATGTCTTGTATCTAGTTCAAGTTCTCTGCTTCACTGTCCTGTAAAATCGCAACATCATTCGCCAATCTCTCTCCCTCAAGCATGCCCACACAGTCACATCACGTGATCTTCTTTCGGCCTCTACCTCGGCCTCTTCCCCGAGGCCGTCCCCTGCCTCTGACTGAAGATTTTGTCTTGGGGAAACACTTGACACAGAACCACTGCTGCTCCTCGGGTGGCGCTTGCGTAATTCCAACACAGGGCCTGGAAAGAATAGAAATCACTGTGTGATAACAACACGCTTTCAAATGACACAAAAAACATCATCACTCTAAGTAAGACACTAAAGGACATTTTAATGACACTGGCACAAAATGCATATGATGATAGGCTCACACTTACATAAATCAGGGCTATTCAATAAAGCCAGTCTTACGGGTCTTCAAAGAACAACGAATGAAGTAGTTTGGACACCTAACAAGAATGTCCTGGTACTATCTGCCACAGCGAGCCACACTAAAACGTTACAACGTGTAAAGAGCGAGTGGAAGACCTCGGAAAATATGGAGTGATGGCATTAAGAACAGCCTTACAGAAATGAACATCAAACTTAATTGAGCTCATCAACAAACATTACATCTCCCGCCGACACTTCAATGAGGTACTTATTAAGGTAGTGTAGAGGTGAGGAGGAGGGATGGTGTCTTAATTCTGAAGATTTAGGGTCGAAGCTAGTCCAGTTATCAAGAACTATACAGGTTAGGATTTTACTGAGGGAAGGAGGGAAAGGTGATAAGACTGCTCTGGACACAGCATTATAAAACTTCAACACGGAATGTCCTTTCCGTAGATTACATGAGAGGAAGACTAAAGCCACACAGAGAATGGATTTAAAATCAGATGAATAATATAAAGACATGGTAGAAAAACTCAGCAGTACTGACTGACTTTCTACCCCACTAGGACATCACACAAGCGATAAACACCAGACGACACAAAGTGCCACCATGCAGATGAGAATCGCCGTGGAGAGGTCCCAGAAACCGCGTTCAGACATCTGGCCATATTTATGGCCTGCCTATATTGCGGCCCCTGTCAAAAGCCAGGGTGGGGCTTCAAGTAACAAAAAATCTTATCCTAAAAAGGACGAAAGTGAATACCATACCGCAGCAGTACTTACCAGTGGTACCAGTTATCACACATATCACAGCCAATCATCTCACTCCCATCGTCCGGCAGTTTACAAGCTGGGCAGATCCAGACTTTCTGTCCAGAATCATCCTAGAAAACAAAAACAGAAACATGTCAACAAGTACAAAATAATTTAACAATAATGTTCACTAAAAAGAAATAAAATACACTCAACCACAGAATGTAACTTAATTTCAGTGGCAGCTTTGCGATATACAAATGCCAGAGCAACTAACACAGAAATATGTATTCATTTTCAGCATTCTAAGCCCTTGAGGTTCACTGCTGCATATATCGCCCGCCTCTATTCTTACTGTCGGCTCTGTGGCTAAGTCGATGCGAACGTTTTGTAATGCCGGGTTCGATCCCAGCTGCGGCCCATGCGCTGGTTTCAACAGTAGTATCAAGAAAGCCGACCGACAAGAAAGCAATGGCAAACTACTGGATGTAAATTTGCCTAGAAAAACCACACAACAGCTAGGGGCTGTTAGGTTGGTTCTGCAACATCCTGTAAAGGATACACAACTAACCTAACCTATTCTTACTGGCCTTCTCTTTCCAGTTAAAAGTAAAGGACCCTTTTCCACGCCCTTTAGGCGTATTGGGAATATAGGGTGGGTGATGTGGTCAGCACTACACTGGCTCTCTTTCCAGTTGGTGACTCTAAGTGTTATTAGTTCTGCCTGTATATTATTTCTTGGTTTGCCTATTGTCTACATCCACTCAAATCTTTTGTATATGTAGTTTTTGTCTCTCTGTTAGCTGCTAATCTATTTCTATGTCCCAAAGACATGTCTATTAGCTTTTACCTTGCCAGCAATTAGTGATGATTCAAACAGATTATGAATTTGTTGTTGCTTCTAATTCTACATTCTGCACAGCTTACATCTATGATGGTTTCAAAGACTTGTCATAAGACTGTTCTCAAAAGTTTAAAATAAAGTGGGTTTTTCTCTCTCTATTTTAGTTGTACTCCAGGTTTTACGGCCATGTATGACAACTGGTCATAGTGTTTTATTATGAAATTTGTGACTGGCTGGTTGGCACAGAACTGACTGATGCCTTGCACAGTATTACATGTGCACCTAATGGTGTAGCATGACTGCTACTTCAATCAATGCTGAACAGTTTGATGGACGTGCGAGCTGTTGGATATTGCTGAGGAGTGATGTCTAGCTGCTTTTCACATGGGACAGTTATGAGCATTTGGTTTGGTTTTCACTGGTACAGGAATGGAACAATTATGGGGGTGATCTGTTCTAGGCAGATGTAGGACGGAATTCTGGAGCCTGAGAATCTAGGCCTGCAGGGCTAGCACAGTCACCATGAACTATGCAAGTCAGGATATTGCTTCACCCTAACAAACAAAAACAGGTATCACCTTAATGACAACTTAAAACTGGGTCACTGTATATTTGCTATACTTACATAAAAGACACACACAGTCTCAGCTTCCACAGTCCTGGATGGCTTTGACAATGACGATGAGGATTTCCCTGAGGATGCTGGTGAAGGGTTGTCTCTGGAATGAGATTTTGGTTCCGGTGTGTCCATGAGCCTGGAGCCAGGTCTTGAGGAGATCTCAGGGCTGGGTGATCGATGGGACATCATGGGACTGCCAGGAAGTGACAAGTGAGGCGATGGGATATTCCTCAATGGAGACGCCGTAGGAGTACGTGGAGTTGGAGTCGGGGATCGAGGATGAGACGGAGATGATACAGGGAGGTTCAACTCTGGGGATGGAGGTGGTGAGGTTGATCCCGGTGTTGGTGGCCGAGTCGGTGAGGGAGAATGATACTGCTCCCTGGGTGACAGTGCTGGCGGTGGTGTAAATCTGCGACGAGACAATGAAGGAGGTGGAGTCGGTGAGTGACGAGGTGATGAAGCGCGAGACCGCGACATGGCAGCACTGGATGATGGTCGGGGCGATGGTGTTCGGCTCTGAAATGGAAGAGGTGGTGGTGACCTATCTGGAGACGATGACATCCTTTCCAATCTGGGCGGTGTTTGCCTTTTGTTCACCAATGGTTTTGCTGGAGGTGATGGTGAAGATGACGATGCGGAGGACAGAGATGATAATGAAGCTTTTCTTCCTCTCTTCTTTTTCTCAGTCTTGCTGGCTCTATCTTTGACTGGTGATCTACCCTGCCGTTGTTTAGCTGGAACAAAGGAAGAGACATCTTTCTGTTTACTACTGCTACTTTTTGAATGCGGAGAGTGATGCCCCTTGTGAGCTGGTTTTGCACTGGGCGGTGGTGTAGGAGTCTTACGTGGTACAGGTGGAGTGGGAGTTGAACGTGGTGATGGAGATGTTTTGCTGCTGCTCGGGGAAGCCGGCTGAGATGCTGACTGAGACTTAGATGACCTGGCTAATGCAGATGGCTTGTGTTTGCTGCCTTCTCCATGTTGACCGCTAGACTTGCTACTCTTCTTTGACTTCTCTTCAGCCCCTTGGCCTTTTTTTGAGATATATCTAGTAGATTAAATGAAGACCATTTATGAACGACTGCTGATAGAAGATTCAAGGTTAGATTAAATAAACAACGTGTGCAAGAATGTATGAACAAGAAATTATGAGTGGATCCAGCAAGGATGGATGTTTGAGAGAAAGAGAATTACATGTGCATAATCAGTGTGTGTGAACAGTAAGCATCTACACCTTAAGGCATGGGCTGTGTGAGACGGAGCATTATGGGTATGCCTGGTGTGTATGATGTCGACTTTTTAAATCAGTAAATGAAAAATATTACAATTACAGCAAAATGAAATGGCATAAATGTGTCAACAGAAAATTTTGCCTTTAAAAGGGGGATGATATAAGAAAACATTAAATGCCACTGTGGTCACATATATTAAGATATGGAACAAAATATGGAACAAATAAAGCTTTTTTTTTCCTTTTACTAATAAATAGCTACCATGAGTGCCTGTGCAGACATACACTTACATAGATAGAGGAAGGAAGAGACAGTGGAAGGGGGGGGGGGGGGGGAATAGTGTGAGAGGACAGAGAGAGTGAAGAAGGAGTGTGTATGTATATACCTACATACTTATGCATGCACAAACATATACATGTACACAGGACAAATGGAAGGAAAGGTATACGCTACAACACAAACAGATAAACAGGAAGAAGTCTTTCTACAGGGGAAGTGTGCACTGTAAATATGGGGGCTAAGGTGGGGGGGGGGGGGGGGGTTTAAAAACCCATCAATGCTCAATATTATTATGATGACATCTGGACCAAACACAACATCTCCAGTAATAAACTGATAATGACGATAAAGACATCTGAGCCAAACACAACATCTCCAGTAATAAACTGATAATGACGATAAAGACATCTGAGCCAAACACAACCTCCCTGACAAAAACATGATGATGCTTTATAACACTGACGTCTCAAAACTTACATTTTTGGTAACACTCGTGGTGGAGACATGGATTCTCTCTTAGACCCAAAGCTGGGCACTGGCGAAGCTGGAGAACTACCTTCTCCTGTAACCATCATAGAGGTGGGAGTCCCAGAACCACCTCCAATCTTGATCTTGAGTCTGACTCCAACCCCAACCGCCGGGGACAACTCACGAGACTCCCGAGCTTCTTGCTGTAGATACAAAAAAAAGAAGTAAAGTTAGTAAAGGACTATTTTTACACCAGTGGCACATTGGGTATGTGTGGTCAACATAACACCAACCATCTTTACTTCCCAGAACATTACCTGGGAGCCATTTTAGGCTGATCTGACCTGATGGCCAAAGTCAATTTTGAAAAAAAAAAATAAAAAATAATAGCAACACACTTTAGTTTTGGAGCATAAAGATGACCCAGGTGGTCTGTGTTGTTAAGTCATCAAATTCTTTGTCTCCCACTCTGAAGGTCTGAATAAATTTACGGTAAACTAAGAACTCACGGGATTAATGCTGGAGTTATGGGGGTTGTGCTTTGTGAGATTCTCTCAGGAGGCAGCTAGCCTCTGAGCACAAAGAGACTGAGCTATATGTGATAAAAACTCAGTGCATTGAACTCGATCCTCTCAACTAACGTTAACCAAACTGGGCAAGGTTAAACCATATGTCTGTGCCACATAATACAGAATGCTTTAAGACAATGTTTCCCAAACATTTCTTAGTCGTGGCGCCATTTTTCAATCACAATTTTTTCACGGCGCCTTAACCTAAGTAAAAGTATGACTATTCGTATGTATGTATTTTCTAACATTTTGCGGCGCTCTGTGAAGAGGGCGCTGCTTTCCGGGGCGCCCAGTTTGGGATCACTGCTTTCAGGGACAGGAAATGCAACAGAACAGAGACACTGATGAGAAGGCAAGGTGACATTCTATTCTCCTGAAACCTTTGCTAGTCTTGAGAAGGCAAAGCGACATTCTATTCTCCTGAAACCTTTGCCAGTTTAATTTCATAACATCCTTACAATAAATGTTTTCTATTTTGCAAACAATTTTACCATCAACACTTCTATTTTTCCAACATCAACTCAATATATTTTCCCATACCTTTGCAATCAACATAGTCTATTTCCTTAAAATCTGTACAATAAATGGATTTTTATTTTCCTAATGACCTTACAATAAATACATTGTATTTTCCTAATGACCTTACAATAAATGCATTCTATTTTCCCTAATGACCTTACAATAAACACATTCTATTTTCCTAATGACCTTACAATAAACACATTCTATTTTCCCAGTGCCCCTAACATCAAGTGTTCCTTCGTAAAGCTGGGGTGCTGGGCTTGATCCCAGCTGCAGACAATTTGTCTTGCGTTGAGTCTGACAGTGATCTGACCGTTAAGAAAGCAACAGAAACTAATGAACATAAAATGTGCCTAGAAAAACCACAACAGCCCAAAAATGCTTACGTCCTGTATAGGATAGGCATTTAACACTAACATCAACTAATCTATTTTCCTAACATCAATACATTCTATCACTCTTAAGACAAAAACATGATACACTTTGAGAACAGTGCCATACATCGCCTACAAGGAACAATTCTGTAAGAAACAGAAATTTACCTTCACTTTTTCTTCTGGCCTTTTTTCCTTCTCTTTATCACGATCATGCTCCCGCACTTTGTGCTTCTTTTTCTTTTCTTTTTCTTTCTTCTTCTCCTTTTTATCCTTTCTATGTTCTTTCTCCTGTAAGTTTAAAACATATAACATCATTAATAATAGAAATAAAATAATTATTAATGACACAAATAAAAAATCATTAACAAAACACACAAATACATCATTAACAACAGTTAAATCAGTTAACTGCAGTTCCAATTGCACGGTAAACGAGCCACCTCCAGAACGGCTCCATTCCTGTGTCATCATCATCATCATGTGCCCTGCCAACTGGCGTAGGCGCTCATGCGTCTCCACAGATCACGATCCCTGGAACAGCTCTCTTGATGATATCCCTCCATGCCATCGTTTCAGCCCATCCAGCATCTCTCTTGGTCTGCCTCTGCCCCTTTTCCCACTAATCTTTCTAGTTGTCACGATGTTCTCCAATGTCTCCCTTCTCATTATGTGACCAAAGTACAATGTTTATCTCTTTTTTATTCCTGTGTCAGCCACACACAAAAACCCACAGAATACCTATCGCTGTCCCATGTGAAATAAAAAATGAAACAGAGGACAGTCTCTGCAAAGACAACAGCAAATACTCCCATTAAATACATATATGGCAGCCACCGGAAGTGCCATCAATAGTGTTCTAGTCCGCCACTAGAACTCTAGTACATTGTCGTTGTAAACATGTATTTGCTACAGAAAATGCACATACGACAGGATAGAGGGGATATCTGTGGTTGTAAATATCAGAATCCGTGCAGCAGAACCAAGGCTCACACCAGAGGTTTCTTCAAAGTCCAACACTTCTTCTTCTTCTGCGTTTGACATCAGTCATGCTAAACACTGAGTCCCGTCTGGGTCACAAATAGGATTGTGCGTTTAAGGTTGCCACCGGCCCCCCATAGCTTCTCTTGCAATGTGGCTTCCTTGGGACAGATCTACAGTCTTTGCTGGGAGAGGTTAGGGCAGTGCTGCAGTATGTGCTCAGGGGTCTGTCTTTCTGCTCCACAATCACAGGCAGCAGATTCTTTTATGCCTATCCTGTACAAGTGTGCTCGAAGACCACAGTGTCCTGTCCGAAGTCTAAAAATTGAAGTCCAACAATGAAAGTCAGAACAGAGTCTGGAAAAAAAAAGAGAAGTGTCAAAACTGCTACTAAGAATAAGATATTTAGGAGTAAAGATTGGCTAGCCACTAGAAGCAAATCGGACACTTGAGAAATTCTGTCGACCAGCACCGCACTGCAACTTTTAGACAAATGATGCTAATATTTATGTAGAGAGGAGATACTGAGCACCCATGGGCATGTCCCCAGTGCTGTGAAGATAAGCCAACTCAAAACTCAATCAATTAAGACAAAAATACAGACCTGACACACACAAAAATAGTAAAAGGATGAATGAAAAAAAAAACACATCTAAAATAAATGACACCTACCTTCTGCTTCTCTTTATCCTTAATCAAGCGTTCTTTCTCCTCCTTATATTTATCCTTTCTGTCTTTAAGCCGATCGCCTTTTAAATCCTTGCTCTTCTGCTGTATCTTTTCTGGTTCCTCCCGTTCTTTCTTTTCAATCTTTATCTTGGGCTTTTCTTTTTCTTTATTCAGCTCCAGCTTGATATTCTTCATTGCCTGAGTTTCAGAGTGGTCCACTCGAGATTCAATTTTAAACTCTGGGGCAAACAGATCATCTTCAGGTTCAACTCTTCTATGGAATTTATGACTAGATGATCCTGAAGACTTTGCAGTTGGGGCAGGTGGCTCAGGTTTCACAACAGGTTGTGGAGGTGGTGGCAGAGCAGCTACAGTTTCAGCAGCACTGGGTCTTCTAGAGGGAATAGAAGTATCTGGAGGACTGTCATTGAATTCATACACCTGCAGCTCTGCGGATGAGTATTTATCAGAGACAAATGGTTTCACATCCACAGGTGGAGGTGGCTCTGGTGGCTTCTGAATTTTTGGCGGCCTGCCTGGCTTTCTTTTAATCTTGACTTCTGGTCCTTTGCCATCACCCTGACTCTTGCCAGTTCCATTTACAGAAGATTCATCCACTTTTTCTTCTTTCTTCCTCCGTTTCTTGACCTTTCCATCCTTTACTGGGGGATCACGCAGAACAGAATTAATACTATCACTGATAGCTTCCAGTCTGGCCTTCATCTGAACGCCTCCCTCTGTATCAATGATGAGTGGCTGCTCTGGAGATGGCACTCGTGACGAAGGAGAAGACAGATTTCTCAGTTCTTCATCAGTATCAACAAATTCAGCAGATTTTTTCTCTTTCTTCTTCCTTCCTTCCTCCAAATTGGTCTGCACTACCAACTTTTTAGATTTCTCAGGAAAGCCATTCTCCTTAAGAATATCGTTCATTTTATTGTCTGTAATTTTTGATTTAGAGAACAGTTTTGAGGATTTCTTGGACATTTTTAATTTCTTCAGGAACTTAGCTGCAGCCTTGCTACTGACAGACTTTTTACCTAGTTCTTTCCCCATTCCATCCATGACTGCTTTACTGACAAGTTTCTTTCCTAACTCCTTTCCTAAACCATCAACCTTGCTAGTAAATGACTTCTTCGTTAGTTCTTTCACCAGTTCCTTTGAGGACGATTTTGCTGCCTGTTCATACAACAACTTTCTCTTCTGTGGTGACTTCTTGCTCCTCTTGCCATCATTCTTACTGGAAGCCAAACTCTCTGTTCCTATCCCGCCTATGTTAATAGAGATTTTTGGACCGTTAGCAGAATCTTTGGTCTTGCCAGAGTTTTCTTTATTTGCAACTTCAATCAGAGTGCGTGGATTTGGTGGTGGCATACGTGGCTCAGGAAGACGACCCTGGCAACCCTGTCGAGTAGTCAAGACCCCATTTGGACCCATAAACACACAGGTCATCTCGTACTGCGAATGGCCAGCCTCTTCCGGCAAGTTTCCAAGCCTGTTAAGAAAATAAAGAGTATGACCTGGTCATGAATTCTAGCACCAAGGTAATGTTAATGTTATTGTACATACTGTCATAGGTGTCTTAACTGTTAAAACACGACAGACATTCTTAGGTGTCTTAACTGTTAAAACACGACAGACATTCTTAGGTGTCTTAACTGTTAAAACACAACTGACATTCTTAGGTGTCTTAACTGTTTAAACACAACTGACATTCTTAGGTGTCTTAACTGTTAAAACACGACTGGCATTCTTAGGTATCTTAACTGTTTAAACACAACAGACATTCTTAGGTGTCTTAACTATTAAAACACAAGAGACATTCTTAGATGTCTTAACTGTTGAAGCACAACAGACATTCTTAGGTGTCTTAACTGTTGAAGCACAACAGACATTCTTAGGTGTCTTAACTGTTGAAGCACAACAGACATTCTTAGATGTCTTAACTGTTGAAGCACAACAGACATTCTTAGGTGTCTTAACTGTTGAAACACAACAGACATTTCTGCTTCTTTCTAGTGTTCAGATAATTGGTAACCCATTATCTGCAGCCCACTAGTCCGTGCCCAGGGCCAATAAGAACAAAGATTAAAACTATAATGTAACAGATACTCTGCTAAAGCTACCTAAGTGATAAATGGCACTAAGCTTAAGACCATTGTGCGCTAAATTTTTGTTTTGAGAAAAGAAATACTTGATTTTTTACCCCACCTATCTAGAGTATTGTAAAGTGATAAATAGCAGCCCTGTAAATATACTAAGGTAAATATTGCCAAAGCTGCATTCAGGGGACAGGATGTGAACATGTTAACTAAAAATAATACTAGAGGGGTTTTCCTTGAAACCAAGTGGCCTGTATAAAGCCAAGCTGACAAAAAATTTTCCCGTAGCCTCAGTGACAAAGGTCGCAACATATATTTTGTTAGGCCTCTGGGAACCCGCACTAAGTGAGACTTTGTTCAAAACTGACCTTGGCCTAAAATGGATACCAGGTAATGTCCTGGGAGTTCAAGGCAGCCCTCATTATTATGTCCACATCAGCAGAGCTGACTGGGCCCGCATAATGATGTCCACATCAGCAGAGCTGACTGGGCCCGCACAATGATGTCCACATCAGCAGAGCTAACTGGGCCCACACAATGATGTCCACATCAGCAGAGCTAACTGGGCCCGCACAATGATGTCCACATCAGCAGAGCTAACTGGGCTCGCACAATGATGTCCACATCAGCAGAGCTAACTGGGCTCGCACAATGATGTCCACATCAGCAGAGCTAACTGGGCTCGCACAATGATGTCCACATCAGCAGAGCTAACTAGGCCCGCACAATGATGTCCACATCAGCAGAGCTAACTAGGCCCGCACAATGATGTCCACATCAGCAGAGCTAACTGGGCCCGCACAATGATGTCCACATCAGCAGAGCTAACTGGGCCTGCACAATGGTGACCACATCATCAGAGCCTGTTGGTCTATTAGCATACCAGGCTAGCACCAGATGCAAAGCACAGACATTTAAAATTATTTTTGGGTAAAGCTGCCAGTTGTCAAAAAATTAAAATGAATTACATAAAAAATTTGCGCCTAGCATCATATCTCTTCTTTTTCTGTTCACCTAGCTGTGAACTTTTTGTTCACCTAGCTGTGAACTTTTTGTTCACCAGCTGTGAACTCAGGTGGAAAATCCTGCTCGTTCGTCCATTCGGACTTTGGCTTTGCGCCAGGGCCTGAGTTTTGCATGTACATCTGTTTCAACTGTCTTTTTTTGTGTGCAGTTGGTTGTTCCTTGCTGCTAGGGCAGATGCATCCCGACTTCGAAGAAAGCTCCCAATTAGTTGATTCCTACGACATGCTTGCTAGGGAGGCAGTGGGTCTATTCTTGTTTTCCCCACAGCTGGGCCCTGGACAGCAACATATGAAGGCTGCATCTCTGTCTTGAAAGAGCCCTATAGTATACTTCAATGAGGGATATATGACATAAGTCGTAAAATACACTAAAATCTCACCTAGGACGTTTGCTTGGTGGTAAATCTTGGGTAGAAATAGCAGCAGATCTTTTATCTCCTACATTATTGTCTTCTTTGTCCTCATTTCCTTGACTCAGCTCAGCTTTTGAAGCCGCATCAGGTCCATTGACTGTTCCATTCAACGGGGAAGCGGTTTTCTCTACTGGTATTTCATCTACGAGAATTTGAATGGACAAAATTATGACAGGCTTAATTTACATTTACCTGCTGAAATTTCAACTTCTTCACTTTCTACTTTACCATTTACATTTAAACTAAATATTTTAAAAAAAACAATAATATAAAAAGGCACTGGATTAACATTTTATCCACAAAATGTTTTAATTATTATCATACATCATGCTGATAAGCATAAGCAGTTCTTCATCTTTTTCATCATTTCTCTGAGTGATGTAATTGCACTGTCAACGATTACAGCACAGCTGCAACATCTGTGACTTTCGGCTGACACATCCAACATCATAAAGCATTTATTTTCTGTGCTAGCCTTCCTGGTCGTTTAGCTCTGTGGACATTGTAAAGCCTCACTGTTCTTATCTCTGCTATCTGGCCCACAGGTTGTGATCCACCGATGGACCAATGTGGTCAGCCCTCAAGACATGAGAGGGAAGAACATGGGAATTACCCACGATCCAAGGAGGCTATCATAAAAGCAGAGCTGATACAACGTACTCTGGTACTAGGCTCACCCAAGGAATTATCACATCCTCAGGACTGTCTAACCTCACTTCCTTATACTTAGTCTCCCCCTCATCACAGACTGTATCTTTGGGGATCAGTATCAAACAGTCAACATAATTTTCGAACCTTCATAAAACAGCATAAGTAGTTATGATTTGCCATCCCATATGACTAACAGATTTCCCATAAAGCCTGTATTCTTTTCCCACACATGCAATCTGGTCAAGACATCTAGGTATTTTTTTTGTTTTGTTTTGTTATTTACTCTTCCATTTTTCCACCAAATTGTCCAGCTGTAATTTATGTTTCCAAGTTAATTTCTTTTCACAACCTAAAAGAACTTCACATTACCTTTAAAAAAAAAAAAGTCAGATGTTGGCTCACCTTTCATGTTTGGAAACATGTATGGCATATGATCTGGTATGTGCTCCTCTCTGTGCTGCAGAACCTCCCGACTTCGTGGGTTTGGAAATGTCAGACTGGATGACTTTGGGGCCGGGAAGGCTATCACCTCATGAGCAAATGGCACTGGTTCTACGTGGTGTACATAATTCTCTAGCTCCGAAACATTAATACCTAAATGCTGGAAAGCTAATCCAAGATCATCCAGATTAGCTTCAGTTCGGCCATCTGAAAAGAAATCAAACAGCCTTGATTTTTATATTCACAAACTTTGGGGAAGGGCGGGGTGGGAGGGCTGTTAAAGGTGAAAGGATTAATTTGCATCAATTTTTAATCCACATGGCTTGGCTCATTGTTAGTGTCACACTAAGAACACATTTTGTAGCTTCTTTGGGTTATCAGAAGAGAAAACTGTCTGTAAATCAAGCAATACAATCTAAGAAGCACAAATCCTTCAGAATAGAAGACAAATGACTGGGTATACGGATGTGAAGGAAAAAGAAATGTTACAGAAAATCTATAGTACAATCTCCGCCACTGCCAGTCCTGAGCATAGATGTTACCCATGCTCTGTCCCCTGATGCAGCAGCCTTCTTAGTGTCTCCAACCTCAATGTAGCCAGGAGGAGTTATTGGCATACTTTCTTTCTTTTGCCCTACAACTGGTTTCTGCATGAATGTCCTTGTTTAATACTCGCTTCCAATAGGAGGTTCATCATATGTACATTTTTCTGTCTCAGCATCTCTGGAATATTCACTTCTGTGGCTTAGGCGTTGCGAATGCACTTTGTAATGCGGGGTTCGATCCCAGCTGCGGACAAGCTGTCTTGCGTTGGTTTCGATAGTGGTACAGAGAGCTGACTGTTCAGACAGTACTGGCAAACTAATGAACGTAAAATTTGCCTAGAAAAACCACAACAGCCAAAAAATGTTGGGGCTGGTCTTGTAAAAGATACGCAACTAACTTTTTCTCTGGAACCCAGTGCATTCATAATGTCCTTATCCTCGACTAACCACTGCAGACATGTCTGTCTGTCCTAACGAGAAAGGAGAATTGTTAAATGTGAGGCCAGCTACTCACCAACTGTGCTAAAGAGACTCACATAACAGGAAACCATTCTAATAGCCTGATCAGCCAAGTGGAGTATGGTGCACGTATGATGGCTGCTAAAGACAAGTGCTCTGTGGAAATCACTGACCAGACATATAAAAACTACTTGGCTCAATAACTAGAACGGAGTTTTGGAGCATGAGAACTGCAAAATTAGGCCAGATTGTAGAGGAAATGAAGAAAGGTAACATAAGAAGCACCCTAAGATGAACGTTGTGAAGATAGGCCAAAGGTGTTGGACTTGATTCCATCCACAATATCGAAAAGATTGCACATAATTTCAACAACAAAAATAGAATTGGGTGAAAGACTGTGAGCCCCATGTGATGTATAATAATACAACTGGATAGTGATGTTGAATGATAAAAATACAATAAACAAGTCGAGAATTTGTTTTTTGGTTTTTTTTAAATAAGGAAAAGAAAAACTTACATTGCTCGGTGAACTTGTGACATGTTTCTCCAATCTTCGATATGTATCTTTCGAGGACGTCAGTAAGAACCTCAAGGGAGGAGTTCTGAGCTGAGTTCCAACCAAGGTTCTGGCATATCTGAGCCACTGATATACGCAGCAAGCTTCGGCTATATTTATCAGACATCTCTAAAATAAAAGGAAGAAAAAAAGGCATTTAGTTTTTGGTTACAAAATACAGTGACACAGACTAATTATTTAGTTTTGAGCTTTTGTTTCCCTTTCTGTTATCTACCTCTTTTTCTTTTTGACGTTCAATTTCATATGCTCAGGTCAGTCCATCAGATGGGCTACCTTTATGAACTTGCTTACCAGTTGCAGGTCCTCCAGGTTTCCCATGGCTTGGTCTGCACACTCTGCCCCTGGGGCTGGGTTTCTTTTTGTAGTTGTAAGTTCTGTAACTGATGTTTGTTACACATCTATGTTGGCATGGGTCACAAGTAGCACAGTATGTCTATGGTCTTTACCAGTGCCCCATAGTTTGTCTTGAAGGGTCACTACTGTGATCCAGAATTCTTCTCTCTTACTGGTGAAGTTTAGGCAGTCTTGTAAACCATGCTCTGGAGTTTTCTATGGTGCACAACAAACGCACACAGCAGAGTCAGTGAGACCCATACAGTGAGTGAATGATGAACAAAGAAGTACTTCTGAGACATCCCTTTGTATGATTTTATTTTATTCAAGAACCAACATCAAAGCACTCGGGGCATTACCATAAGCGCTCCGTTCCTATCTTCAGAAGCCAGCTCAGAGTTCCGATACTAATGAATACTTTGAAATAATGCTTGCCTAACACAGAGCTGAATGAGAAAAAAAAGAAGACATTTAGGTGATTACAGAGAAAGCAGGAGCCATGGAGGCTCCATCTCTGGCTGAAGGTCTGAGGTTCAAATCTGTATTCAGCACTACTTTTTTTTCTTTCAAAACTGACTCCCAGGTTGACCCAACCTAAAATGGGTACAAGGTAAAGTCCTGGGAAGTAAAGGGGGTCAGCATGCTACTGTCCATAACACCCATCAAGCACAGCTTGGTCTATACAAAAATATAAGGCTGGCATCCATATTTCATGAGCCGCTGGTGTGTTAAAGGTTCCTTAACTTAGATGTTGAGAAATATACCAGCAGCTATGTTTCTAATATACATGGCTGAATGGAGTCTTCAACATCGGTAGAATGACATTTCTGTGTGGATTTCAGGGTTTATTAGAAAGGGGGAATAAATCCACGCCCACTAAAAAGCTTACCAAAAAAGTGAATTAATTAAAGATTTTTAAAATCTTGATGTGTTGGTTAAAAAAGAGCAGATATCGCAATCTAGCTGTAAACCACACCATAATATACCAGCTGCTTTTAAGAGCAAATGCAGAAGAATACAAAAATATCCCCAAAATGTCATGTGATAAGATTATTTTCTGGTTTACATTTTATGTACACCTCAGAGCATCTAGGTGTGGTCTGAAAAAGATCCCTTCTTAAATGTTCCAGTCTCCTTATATGGTTCATACTAAAAGAGCCTGAGCATAGCACATGAACTCCTTTACATACAGATCCTATATATCTTAATAATTTGTTCAAGTGATGAAACTATGTATTGCCCAAGTGACGAAATTGTCTTGTGCATGTTTACTACCATGCATTGGGGGGGGGGGGTGGGGGGGGGGTGGGAAGCTAAATGCAGCTATGCAGCCACCAATTCCAAGATGCCCTACTTGGTTTAGGGCAATGTTGGCCATTACTCACGGTGAACATTACGGATGTGAGACAGTACTCTTCCATTAATTCAGTAAAATCAGCGCAGAATCTGTTGGTACACAAGGTCAGGTTCTGCGTATCCCTTATACACAGCACAAGAGCCTGCATTTCATTTAGAATCCTACCCAAGTGGGTTCCGGGGCCCTTTTATAGGGAAAACAAGAATAGACCCACTGCCTTAAAAAAAGCATGTCGTAAGAGACGACTAGCTGGGAGCTTCCTTCAAAGTCGGAGTGCATCTGCACGAGAGGCAAAGAACCAACATTCTGCTGACAAATGATTCAAGTCTGTCAAACAGATGCACACACAACACTCACGTTCTGAAACAGGACTGCAGTCCAGAAGTGGACAAACAGCCAGAACTTTCTGCCAGAGTTTCAAAGCCGGTGAACGTGAAGAAGAAGAAGATTTAGAATCCACTTCAACTGTGCCCATTGTGGTTTATGTTGTGAACTGCATATTCAGAAATTGACGAGTGGCCTGTTGCCAAAGAACTGGTGGTGTCTTATATGATTAATTGTGTATGCAGATACTGATCTGCCACTTCTGATGGCTGCCCTAAGCATTTATTGTATGCTATCTAATTTACCGAGGCTACAGTCTTTGTCAATTTTTTCACAAATGACAGTTAAAAGCATTCTGTGTGGTTTTTGCTGGCAAAGAAATGGACCAACTATAGGGTGACCCATTTGAAACTGCTATTAGCTCATTATCTAACAAGAACCTTAACTTCCTATCACGCCTGCGACTGAAATTACCTCATCATGGAAAGGATTCCAAATGTTTGTATTCCAACATTTACAACTTATAATTTTTTATGCCACCTTTACTTTGCATATTTCCTGGGACCAATACAGTTTAGATCTACATAGGAGTCGATAATAAAGATTCATATAAGTGTGTATTCAACTTGGTCCGCCTGGCAAGTGTGCTAACTACCGCATTTTTGCTGATCCAGCAAAAACAAAACAAACATCTGCACCCCATGAAAATCTTGTCTCATAATGTATGGTGTTGTTTAGGAGACAGACATCAGATTATGTTGTTGACAAGGACGTACCAAGCAATCTGGGAATGTGCTGCCCATACCAGACAGTCTAACATGAATCTGTTGCCACTGTTTGTGAAAGATTGTTCACCAGCTGTGAGATAGTTAAATGGATTGAGAAAACAAGGATGCACCAGGATAAACCTTATGATGGATACTACTGAAAGAGACCTAAGGTGCTAGATTAGATTCCATCTATGATATCAAAAAGACTTAGCCAAACAGAGGACTAGACTAAAAGGTTTTTTTTTCAATCATACTTATGTATGTATAATTCAACAGCATAACAAAGTAAAGATGCTGACTTGAGAGAGTTAATACCAAAGTAATAAGATGGCTTACTTTTAATTTTGGTAATACAAATGTGTCAGTTACACACACCAGTCTTGTATTTATCCAACAAGTGGTTGTTGTAGTAGTTTTGTTGCTGCATATGGTCAAAGTGCAACATGACCTGTACCATCTTGTAGTACTTATGTCAAATTATCAACCACAAACAACATTCCATCAACTTCTCATGAGAAAATCTACGGCAAAAGAACCATTACGTGAAAAGCTGTCCGTGTTATTGGACTAGTCTGCTGCCTTCTCAACTCCCATGTTACTCTCAAGTAGTAGCTGTAGTGAGACGGTGCGAAATTTCCACAAAGCTGCCGTGTCTGTAAACACTAAGTTTACAGTTGCTTTAATTTCGCGCAGAAATTATTTTGTGAAATAAAAGCACCACTTTTACAAGCTTCAAAATAACAATAACAGCTATGCTCTGTTCTATTTATGACATAAGAAGAACAGCTATCTATCGGTGATTATGTTGACTCGACAGTAAACAACAGACACACTGTGTGACCAGTCCGGCGACACGGCCAGCTGCCAGCAGACACGGTCCACTGGCGGGCAGCACAAAACCGAATAATTAAAAATCTCCTCAAGATAATACCGAACCAATAATGCTTTCTAGTTTATAATGTTTTACATCGTTATACTGTCGGATAAATTCACACGCAAACTTTGAGCTACATTTCAAAATCTTCCACAAAAATGAAACTAATTAATGTAGCCATTGATGGAGTCTCAATTGTTTGGACGCCATTTTAAGAATTAATATTTGTTCTGGATTGGATTACCATTTAATTTCAAATATTTAAAAAAATATAATTTTAATTTTTTTTTAAAAAGTTTTAAAAATGTATAATGTGTCAGTTTAATTAATTAAATATAAGGAAATTTTATATAAGGAAAATTAGTAAGGTTATAAAATGCTCATCTAATCCAGGGTAGCAGAGCGAAAAGGCACTCTGGGAAGGCTACCAAGGCAGACGATGGTTGCGTACGACGCCGGACAGGGTCGGGCCTGCTCAGGCTAGCAATCTCATACATCATCTTCTTCACATCGTTCAACATAACTATTGACTTCGCATCACAGCAACATCGCCTTCGGTATAGTTTGTATTTTAAATCAAATTATTCTAGAGGTATTTGTTACTGTGTTCTCTCAGACTCATTGATGATTTTGGAATAAACTTCACAACGTTTGTTTGTTGCCTTAGTTCCCGGTCCTATCATCATCAACAGTTAGCGAAAAATGGCTTTGGCATAAATGAGATTTTACAGCAACCCAACGATCGCCTTTACTATAGTTGATAGATTTTTGTTAATGCATGTCATAACAAAGCTAGAGGAAAACGCGATTCATTGATGATTCTGGAATAAACTCCAACGTTTGTTTGTTACCTTAGTTCCCGGTCCGATCATCAACAATTGATGAAAAATGGCTTTGGAATACATTAGCTGTTAAAGAAGCCAAGCAGACAGCGATCTTTTCTTCAGTATTTTCTAACTTGTTATGCCGAACTGAACACGTTTACAAACGACAAGTTGTTTATTCTTCGTCAAAACGCTTTATGTTGATTTGTAAAAGCAACAGCAACTGAGATAATGGGGTTTTTCGATGCTCTAGCACAATGGCTTGGTGTTAAAAAGAAAGAAGTTAATGTAATGGTTGTTGGACTAGACAACAGCGGGAAAACTACTATTATCAACCATTTCAAACCACCGGATGCTAAAAACCATGATATTGTTCCAACAGTTGGCTTTAACGTGGAGAAATTCAAATCAAAATCCCTTTCCTTCACTGCTTTTGACATGTCTGGGCAGGGACGGTACCGTAACCTTTGGGAGCATTATTACAAAGAATGTGACGGCATCATATTTGTCATTGACAGCAGTGACAAGTTGCGCATGGTTGTTGCCAAAGATGAACTTGACCTGCTTCTCCAGCACCCAGATTTGAAAAATAGAAGAATTCCTATTCTGTTTTTTGCCAATAAAATGGATGCTAGAGATGCAGTGTCTAGTGTGAAGTGTTCTCATCTACTGGGTTTGGAAACTATAAAGGACAAACCCTGGCACATTTGTGCAAGTAATGCTGTCAGCGGTGATGGTCTGCATGAAGGTGTGGATTGGCTGACAGATCAACTAAAAGATGTATTAGAAAAGAAGAGAAAGAAATGAATTTGTGTTTTGAATTAAATGTTTCTTTTTAATTAGTTGTGTGATGTATTTTCACCTAATAAGTTGTTTACAAGATAACGACTATCTCAATATTCAAACAAAAGATAAAGTAAGAATGTTAAATTAACAGTCGACATCACAGCACGCAGAACATTCCCATAAGTGCTCCATCCTGTCTTCAGCAGCAAGCGCAGAGTACCATTTTTGCTTAAGAAGAGGATGCAAAAAATATGCTCCAGGGCTGTATATGGCAGCTGATCATTTATATACTTTATTCACATTTATCTGATGTACACTAATGAGAAGCTGAAAGACCGACTTACAGGCCAACTAGTAATGTCCTAGAAAAGATAGAAACAATAAAGATAATTATTTATGCAGTGAAGATATGAACAGTTGTTATTTTTAGAGTTGATTTATATATGTTAATCTTTTCATTGTTTCTGTTTATGTGATTCTTGTTAGTAAGTGTCCACTGTTGATGAAGAGAAGGGTGGTTTAAAAAAAATGTGGATATGTTAATTGATGATTCTAGACTAAACTTCCCAAAGTTTGTTGCTGTAGTTCCGGTACAGTCATCATCAATAATTAGTGTTTGTTTACAGTGTTAGCTGGCTCACAGGCTAATGAAACATTTCAAAGAAAGTGCACAAATAAAGGAAGTTGATAAATCACCTAACGAAGTAACGAGCAGCTAATAGATCAGCTGCTGCAGCTAGTCTGGGCAGTGAGCTACTGTGTGATAAAGAGGATGTGATTAGAGCTCTATGGGATCAGACGGACAGTACAAAAAAATACACTAAAAGACCCATTCAACGGGGAGTTCTTCTTCTTCTAACAGGGAGTAAATAGAGGTTCTAGAAGATATTCAACATTGAAGCAGAAACAGAGGCTGCAACAGGTACTATTAGCATGTTGACCTCATTGTTTACTGAAGAAAGAGATAGAGCGCATGGGGGAATGTCCAGAATGTAGTGATGTCAGTTCTTGATTTATTCATTCATTGAGGTTGTCTTTATGTCGGATCAGTTTCATGTTGGATTTGTTTTTATAAATGCATGCATATGTGCCCCCCCCCCCCCCCTTCAACTCTCTTTAAGTCCCATGAGGTTTAGCATCACAGACCCAAGGGGTAGTCAAAAAAGACGTAAAATCGGCGCATCTTGCGTTCATTGGGCTTCTAGGTGGGAAACTATGAACGTATGATGGGTTCCTTGGGACTCAAAGAGTTAATACTCATTTGTATAAAAAGACCAAACACAGAGATATTCACAAGACAAACATTACAAAGAGAAGTTCACATTAAATGAAGGTTGGTACATGAGTGGCTCTCTTGCAGTGTACATCTTTTTGTGCTCAGAACATAGCTGTCACAATTTTATTGACTGGGAACTAAAATTTTGTTCGGAACCTGTGATGTACATGTATGAAAATGTATTCAGAAACAGTCATTCAGGTACTAAAGCTTCACTGTATCTTAAGCAGATTGTTAACTGCAATAAAGACTTGTGTATAATCAATGAACGTAAAATTGTGACAACAGAGGTGAAATGCCTTAGAAAGGCTGCAGGAGTTTCAAGGAAAGACAGAATACGAAATCATGAAATCAGACGAATACTAGGAATAAAGTCAGTCTTACAGGTCATCAAAGAACAACAAATAAAGTGGTTTGGACACCTAACAAGAATGCCCTTGTACTATCCACCACAGCGAGCCACACTAAAACGTTACAACTGGTATAGAGCGAGTATAAGACCTCAGAAAATATGGAGTGATGGCATTAAGAACAGCCTTACAGAAATTAACATCAGTCTCAATAGTGCTCTTGACAGAGCTCATCAATGAACATTACATCTCCCCCTGACACTTCGATGTGGTAAAAGGTGGAAGAGAAGAAGAAGTATAATCAGCACAATTGACGTTGATAATGCCCTTGGTGACAGTTACTGTTAAAAAGTTTGATTATGAAACTTCACTGTTGGCATTGTTGTTCATTACAATATTTGTTTTCCGCTTTGATTGTGCTATTTTTTTTTATTTGTCTGACACACACAAGGAGGGTAAATACCATTGTGGCCACAGTTCCTCGCATGTAACCTCTGGCATATTAAAGAGACAACAAGCTTCTCTCCTTCAGCCATTCTTTGCAGCATTCAACAGCTGTCTAGTGGAAAGATGTGGCCTATTTGTATGCAAACGGTTCGTTACCTTCCAGGCCAGTGCACTCCGACTTGGAAAGGAAACCCACCAATTAGTCATATTTTGCGACGTGCTTGTGAGAGGGGCAGTAAGTCTATCCCTCTAACCTTAATTTAGGCCCCGGAATCCACATGGGATCCCAACTTTTTAACATCTGCCGCTACTGTTGCACCTGACACCATGTCTCCCTTCATCCACACTTTTACATGTACTTTCTCTCAGCTATTACCACTGTGTCATCCCAGCCCCACCACACCCATTTTTTTTTTCTGCCACAGAAAGTGATCTTCACATGGTTCACCATTCTCTCTACTCAGTGACTTGGCTTCCTTGGTGTGAGATATCAGATGACATTTGTCTATGCTTGTGTCAACTGCACTTGAGATTTTCTTCCACTCAGCAATGTCCACAGGTAATGTTCAGCAATCCTACTTAACAGGATAGCTAACATCCCATTTCTTGGTTTCCAAATGGATAGCATCCATAGTAAAAATTGGTAAACATAATTTTTTTCAAAATTTGTAAAAAAAAAAAAAAAAATGTCAGTTACACATTGTAGCTTATGATGTTAACTCATATTGTTGCATACCATTTGTTCTTGGTTGAAATTGGTTTGTATCATGCTGACTGCCCCCCCCCCCCCCCTGGTATCTATTTTAGACTGGGTCGATCTGGGTGGAAAAGTCAGTTCTTGAAAAATCTAACCTAAGACTTTTAGACCAACCGGCGATTATTCCGACACTATGCTGCTGTGATTCATGCCACCCTGTTATTCTTGCGTTCAACCCCACACTGAATTTTGTATTTGTCACAACTCTTCCAGGTCAACCCAACCTAAAATGTTCACTAGGTAGCAAAGTAGTAAAGATGGCCAGTATGTTGTTGACCACACCACAGTGCTAATTATGCGCAAAAGTATGTGTATTGCGTCATACAACCGGTGTGTCAGTTGCGCAGACAAGGTTTTTGTATTTTTTATTAACGTCCTCTTGACTTTATTTGCTGACAAAGGCTTGTAGTCAGAATGTTCGTCGTGCTACTGTTGGTTGTGTTCTCATAAAGATGCTCATTTCCATTTAGTCACTGTTTTATCACATGATGAGACCATACAATGACAAGGTTGTGATTAAGAATGTTATGTTGTTCATGAATCTGCCATGTAGTCTGTATAGTTTTTCTTATGAGAATGATGTTTCATTGTTATTTATTTAGTAATTTAAGCTTCCAGAGATTCATTTATAATAATTTAGCACTTTTTTGCTAATTCTGCAGTCTTGTATTTTAATCCCCTTTGAAGTGGAGATTTTTTCATTTTCCCAGCCTTATGTCGATCCAGTCTAAAAAGGTATACCAGGAAATTTTCTTGAAAGTGAAAGACATTTTTACCTCTTTGAGTCCCAGGGGGTTGTAACTTCTATTCTGTTAAATTTGTTTGTAACTGTATGTACACCTTGTATATATAATACAGAATTACACTGAGAAATGGAAGATGGGATTTATCATTGTCAGAATACAGTTGCAGACAACACAGATGCTGCACCTAACAAAATCCCAAACAAGAGCAAGAAGGTATCCAAGAAGAAACTGGATTGATGAAATATTAAGACATTGTATATTCTTCCTCCTCTTTACATTCACCTGCAGATAGTTGGATAAATTTTGGACTTTGGTCCTGTTTCAGAACTTGAGTTTTGTGTACACATCCGTTTACAGATCTGGTTTATTTGTATGCAGAGGAATTCACACCGACTTCCCGGGTACCCATAATTAATCCACTTGCGGCATGCTAGGGAAGCTTTAGGTTTATTATTTTACCCCCCCCCCCCGTGGGGATTTCTTCATTTAAACAATAATAACCACTGACACTCAGTAATTCCTCCCTATGACACTTGACAGCAAAACTGGAAGATGATGTTGGTTTAGTAGTAGTAACATAGACTATGATGCTCGCTAAGGAAAAAGGAAAACATGCTGACATACTTGCAATCTAGAACACAGCCCACAATCAGCCTCACACGAAAGAAACAGACAATTATTTTTAGACTGCAAACTGGATAAAACAGGACTTTTTTTTTTTAGAAATAAAGTTTGGCCACTTTACATTCTGGTGGAAACCAACCTATATGGGCATGTGCAGCACCACAGCCTTCATGAGGCATTTCACCTTCTCACCTGAAGGCCACTGGCAGGGAGAATGAACAGAAGAAGAAAGCATTTTTGGTTCAATCTTTTGTCCAAACATGACTCTAATTTCTGATTGGGCTTAGGATTCCTGTTGTGCTATTTTTTTGTTTATAAAGACTGGCATACATGTTATGCTGTCTTTTCCTTTGCTGATATTCCTCATGCAGATACTGGTGTCCCATAGGGGAAGGAGAATAGACCCACTGCTTCTTAACAAGCGTGCTGTAGAAGGCAGCTAGTTGAAATCGGGTGTGTTGGGCCTAAAGTTTAAGATATATTCTTGTTTTAAACCACAACACAATGTGGCAACTGTCCTTTTAAGAACAAACGCATAGGACTTTCACAATTTCTTGAAAGTAGTAACCTTATTTTCAACCAGCAGTATGACAGGGATGGGGGGGGGGGGGGGGGGGGGGGGGGGGGGGGGGGGTTACAACTATGGGACATAAATGACAATAACTGTCATTAAATAGGTAAAGTCATGGCTTTTTCTTTATGTCAATGCATCTTTGAAAAAAAAAATGATGTCTTTAAAAGGTCCAGGCACTGGGGATTTATTTAGGCATAATTTTTTCCAGGGCTATTAAAACAGACACTCTGTGGTGTGTACTGGCACACAAAAAGCCCTGGTGCATGCAACAGGGGGAAAAAATGAAACAGAAGGTGTTAAGTAATGTAAACCATGTGTGGAGAAACTGAGAAATGTATAGTACTGCAGACAGGAAAGGTTAATCCATTGTATCAGAGGGGCGGCTGTTAGAGACTCTAGGTATGGTCACAACTTGACCGGCCGTGCTGCTGACGTCACCGGGTTGGGCTATCGATGCGTTAACAGTAACGAGGAAAGGCAACTCAAATTTTAACTTTTAAGTATCTACGTGCCTTCTTTTATAATTCCACTATTTTTCAGACGACTTTTCTTAATTATTGCAGCAGCGCGTCTGGCCTACGCTCACGGCGGCTCGGCACCGAGTTTAAGAACCACTGCGTTGGCGCATTTTTAGCCCGACCTTGTGACGTCAGCAGCACAGCCTTGTGAGCCGGACATGGTCACAATTTGACACCATCATTTTTAACCTCAAATCTGGTTGTGCCTGTGTATTCCTATCATTGTGTTTTCAGATTACGCTCTCCATTCCCATGTGATTTGCTCTTCACAATGATCCTCAACCATTATTGTGTTTAGTCTTTTATATTCAGTTAAAGCATTGTAAATAAATCTAGCATCCCCAGCTATTACCACGGAGGTCTCCAAAACTCATGCATGTAATGAAAGACAAAGTTTTGCAGTCAAAACCACAACTGTCACAGGGTGAGGCAAGTATCTTAACTACTTTGCCTGTACTCCCTAGTTTTGCAGTCAAACCCACAACTGCCACAGGGTGAGGCAAGTATCTTTACTTTGCCTGTACCCCCTCCCTTACAGAAAGCCGAAAGCACAGTGACACAGGTCACAAGAAAAGCCAGATTTTTTCATGTGTTTGTAAGCCAAAGGTGTAAAATATACAATCCTATAACATGATGAGACAGTCAGTTAAACATATGTTGCTTGAGAGTTTAGAAGTATTTTGCATTTTTGTCAGTTACTGTTTGAAATGTTGCTGTTTATGTTCAGTTTTCTTTTTATTAAACATTTTATTATAATTGTTTCCGTCACTTTTGTGAAATCACTTGCTTAGCATATGTTTTATAACAACTAAGATAATTTGAAGCCTAAGTCATGGCATCACTCCAAAGCTTTTATCGCACAAGTACTTGGTTTTTCACTGCTTTGAACAAGAAAATGTTAATGAGGAAAAGAGTATTCACTTCACCCCATGATGACAAGATTTAGTATTATACATGAAATCCTCAGCGCTGTATCTCCGTGTAGCAGTATCTGCTGTGGGAATTATTGTATCTGTATATGTTGTTCACCTCAATTTCAAATGCACAAACTTTACATTAGATTATTTCTGTAACAGGACTTTAGACAACTATCTGCAGTTTTCTATTCACTGATAGAGAAATACTCCAATACAGTTTGTGCATTTCAAATTGAAGTGATCATATTTAAAAAACAAAAACAATTTAATTTTGTCTCTTACTGAGAATTTAAGCCACTGATTATTTTTTTTTTTTTTTACGTCATCCTAGCACACTCTCATTATCTTACTGTAAAATTATATTACATGAGGTTTGCATTCTAGTCTGTTATTTTGTTTTATCCTGTGAAGTCCTTTTGATAGCATGGATGGAATCAGTCAAGTACCTTTGGCCTCTCTCATCAACATTAATTTTAGGCTTTATCTTGAATGTCCTAATTTCCCATTTCATTGCCTGTTTGGTGATTCTCTGCTTGCTTATCCTCAAGATATGCTCAGTGTAGCTCCATCTTCTTTGTCTGATACTGTTGACACAAACCATTGTCTGGGCATTTCTCTTATTTCTTCACCGTTCTTGAATTAATTATATTTAATATTTATCAGTTTTGGACACCTAACCTACAATAACAGATATACATTCTACACTGAAGATAATTTACAGGAATGTCTGCAGAGAAAAGGGAGTAAGAAAGGGAACTGGTCACCCTTTCAGTATATCATTTATCTAAGACAGTAATTATGAATTACCAAAGATCTGTGGACCCCTCTTATTTTTGCATTTCTGCCAGGGACCTTTTACTTTTTAATAATGATACTGAAGATAATTTACACACACTAACTCTTTGAGTCCCAGGAGGTTTAGCATCACAGGCCCAAGGGGTAGTGAAGAGAGACATAAAATCGGCGCATCATGCGTTCTTTGGGCCTCTAGGTAGGAATCTATGAACGTATGATGCGTTCCTTGGTACTCAAAGAGTTAAAATCGAAAAAAAATTGCATTGTAAAAGTTGAGGGGGGGGGGGTGTTCCTGACCCCCCTAGATGTGTTTTGCATACCCTCCTGGGCTGCAGACGACTGAATTGGAAAGACTGTCATCACAGATATAAATTCTGCACTGAAATAATATTCTGAATTGTCTGCAAAGAAATACTGGCGAAAAGAAAAGAACTTGTAATCCTCTTTTCCCGTATATTTAGGATATTTTGCATAAACAGCTACCATAAGACTACTTGTGTGTTTTTTTTTTTTTTACTGAGATTGAAGTGCTCAGTGAAGGGGCCTCAATTATAGCAGTTTATGTTGTTATCAGCAACTCACTTGCTCACCACTGTTGTGTTTGATGTGTGTGTCTGTGTTAATGTGGTGCCAAATTTTAAAAGATTAGAGCTTTTTACTTTTGAAAAATCATCCCTCTTAAAATTAACTGGATTGACAATTTAAAGAGAAGTCACTGTGATGCCAATTCAAGACAAGGCATATACGAAAAGGAGGGGGTCTTAGAGCATGTGATAGACCAACAAGATGGAAAGATAACACCAGAGAAATCTATATCAGTTTAATCAATCAGTTAGGTGCTGTCTTCACAATGATGGCTGGCTGAAGTGGATCTCGAACATGCTGTCTTAGACCCCGGATGAATACTATTAAATTGATGTTATCCATCCCCCCACTTATTTTGCTGTCTGCCTCTTGCCCTCCGCTAATCCTCCAGTATGGGTTGAAAACAAAAATATTACAACAGTAGTTCACTTGAAAGTTTGTTATTTCATTCTTTCTTTAGAACCTTATTTTCATTCATAGTCTTTCTGCATCAGATTGTAACATAGTCAGCATGAATAAAACAGCAAGAACCATTTCTCTCAAAACAGTAAAGAGTGGAGAAGAAGAAGTTTCATCCTCGGCAGTGAGTTAAACCCACTGTCCATCCTGAATAGCCTAGTTTTATGACTATGTTCTTTTGAATATGTTTGCCAGAATTCTGAGCTGCACACAGAACACAAGCTAAATATTTTTTTACAGTGGGAGCTGGAGCCAAACAATTATATTTGCACTTGAACACTTACAGTACCCTAATGTCGTATTTAACAAAGCATGTATGTGGCTTTATGGCGTCCAAAGTGTTTAAAAAAATTCTTTTCGAGTTTGTAGCAACTCCCTTGTTAACATCTGTTTTAGTTTATTGTGACCGATAAGATCATAATTCTCCTAAGACATAAGCCGCATGATGAGGATTTACATTGGCTAAGATCTTCCATGCTGGAGTGGTCATGAAGCTGAGTTCAGACCCAACATAACAGCCCCTTTATCAATCTTCAGCAACTATCACAGAGTTTTAATACTAATAAAGGAATGGTCGCTTAGTTTTTTGTTTGTTAGTCAACTGGCTGATGATTTACTTATAGTTTTTCTGATGTGTCCATAGAGAAATCACTGGCGATAAGAAAGCAACATGAATCTTTATTACATCAAGCTGGATTTTAATCCAGGATACTAAATAATAAAAGAACTCCTAGCATTAGAAATGACTGGCAGTACATGACAAGGCTGTCAGAAGACATAATTACAAATGCCACATGGCATGGACTATAAGCAGAAAAAGTGAATGATGTGACTTGCTTTTCTGCCTGAATAAATTTTCAGGTCCATGTAATATATTTACTTATTTTTGTCTTATGACATATACCAGGGAGGCTACCTACCCTCGTAAATAAGTATGTATTTCTCTCGGAAGCTAGAGAGGAAAGAGGTGAGAAAGCTAACAATAGTATAAAACTAGAGAGTGAGACAGAAAGAATGACCACATAATGATTTGAAACATGGCAAAGCTTAACAAGAACATAACATTGATGACAAATGGCGTTTAAACATTATAATGCCTTACCTTAGTCTTTGGCCACAGCATTCACTGGTTTCGATACAGCAGTAATGGATGGTAGAGTTTTTAGTAATTGTCAAACAATGTGGAGGAGGACATGTAACACAGCAGACATTCTGGACATGAAAACGATTCTCCCCAAAAACAGTAATGTTCAAATTGAAACAGCTAAAGACCTTTCGAGCTCTTTGTAGACATAAAAAGAATCACTTCTAATAAAGCTGGATTCACGTGGACTGTGAAATTTTAGTGCGCCCGCAACGAAAGCTGCAGATCCGACGAGACACCGATTTTACAAATTTGAAACACAACCACAAATGCACTCATTCTCAATTTCTTTAATATATCTTTGAAAAAAACAACACACAATTGCTTTGTGAAGCTAATAACCTCAAAGTAACATACCCTTCTGGGCTATCTTGTAAATGTGACTTTAATTTGAACACGCTGCTACTATCAGAAACGTGACCGGAAGTTAGCAGATGACGCTTCCGTAAGACATATGACGTCAAACGGATATCCTGGTGACATCACAATAAGGCGGCAACATCTATACATAATTAACCGCGGCTACAATTTTGCAAGCATTTAAAACGATGCAAACTAAAATTTAATATTAAACCCCCTAAATGGCTCTTTAATTATTTAAACAACACACACTACCAAGCCATAATGTCATCGTCGTAAGACTTTTCTAAAAAAAAAAAAAAAAGCGGGAAGACAGTAAATATCAAAAATGGACTCGGAGTTCCGCCCACTATATTTCCAGAAGAAACCGGTCGTGTCAAATGAGCATGTTTAAATCGAATGGCCATAAAATAAATAGGAAAAAAACTGCAATTTGTGAGTGAAAAATTTTTTTAAATTGAAATGTGGCGAAATTTTAGCAGCAGGACTTCCCTTCCCCTTTTACAAACTCAACTTTATTTTGGCGCGTAATTTAAAGACATTGCAGTTTAGAAGATGCGGGGCGTAATATGATGCGCGCATAGCCGCCACGATGTCCTGGTTATGGCTTTCCCCCAGGTCACTCTGAAATGCACCTACACTTCTTCACTACTTTCTGCTGAAATAATAATTACTCCCTGTCTCCCCGAACCACAACCTACAAGATGCGAACAGGATCATAACTCAAATAAAAATAGTGTAAATACTTTTAACATATAACGAAAATGAAAATTCTTCTGTTGCGATCGCCGTTAGAAGGACGATTTTGTGATATCTATGCCTATCAGCTAAACAGATCCGATTTCAGCACACCCATTTTCTGTCGCCTTTTATTACATGTTAGGGAACAGGCCGTCTCCCCCCCCCCCCACCCCGTCAATAATTGGACCATGAAACCCATTCGGTTGCAAAAGTATACTGTCAACACACAATAGGAGCTATATACGAGGGGAAATCAATAAGTAAGTCACAAATGGTTTGGGATGGCAGGAAAATGTATTTAGTGGTTTTAAAAGGGTTTAATTAGGTGAGAACAACATCGAACTTTATGTCTCCGTTCGTTAAGTGGCGCTAGGTGTTGCATGCTCATTTGCAACACATACATAAAATAGCGACCGTTCTTACGGAGTGTACTATTAAAGAACAACGTCCTGTTGTGCGTTTTTTTTTTTTTTTTTTTTTTTTTTTTGCGGGTGGAGAGGGGGGGGGGGGAGGTTGGGGGGGGGGGGGGGGGGGGGGGCAAAAGGGGGGGGCAAAAGGCCTGCTTGCAAAGGGCATTTAAAAGGAAAATTTTCCCGGTTTATGCTGACAAATTTTTATCATATAAAGCGGTCCATAGCTGGGCCCCAAAAAAAAAAAAATTGTTAATGACGCTCTAAAACTGATGATGAAGCCCGATTGTTGATTAAGTCCGACCTGGTCGCCCTGATGAGATTGCAACAGACGCATCTGTGCAGTGGGTGGAGGAGTGGGTGGAGGAGGTGATTACAGGTGACAGGCGAGTAACGGTTGATTATGTAGCAGCTGCAGTAGAACACAATGCATGATCGATTGAAGTTTATGAAAGTGTACTCAATGTGGATACCCAGACAATGGACCTACGAACAGAAAATAAACCGATTAGGCCTGTCCTTGCAGCATCTCTGTCGATGCGCAGATGAATGAGAAGACATGCTGAACAGGATTTATACTGGGGACGAATCATGGGTGCGTCACTATCAGTCCGAATCAAAGCGTGCTTCAGTGCAATGTAATCATCCTTCTTCGCAATGTGTCCAAAAAATTCAAGGTTACGCCATCAACAGGGAAGGTTATGCTGACAGTGTTCTGTGATTGTCGAGGAGTGCTTTTAACCAGTTCAAAAATTTAAATAAAAAGTGACCATGTGAATGCTGATTCCAACTGCAAAGTTCTATCGACGCTTTATGATCAAATTCGAACAAAAGTCTGGGCCTGCTGACTAGAGGGGTACTGCTCCTTCACGACAGTGCCAGGCCACATACGGCTGCGTCAACTCAGAAGAAAATTAAAATTAAACATCTAGGGTAGGAACTTCTGGAACATCCACCTTACAACCCCGACTTAGCCCCTAGCGATTTCCACTTTTTTGGTCCATTGAAACCCACTTTGGCGGGAAACATTCATAATGAAGCAGAAGTTGAATTTAAAGAGAAAATGTGGTTTAGAAAACAGAGCACTCAGTTCAATCAGCCGGTTTGGGAGGACTCATAAAACGATGGGGTAAGTGCATCAATGTTGGTGGAAATTATGTTGCAAAATAAAGTGTAAAAATAAGCGATTTTCAAGTTGTTATCGGCTTTAGTTGTTTTCTAAACATCGATTTGCGACCTACGCATTGACTTACCCTCACATGAAAATCGATATGATGCTTTGCTCAAAACAAAACAAACACATCGTCCCGTGCAACCAGCATAGGCAATTCTAAAATGGCGAAATGAACTCAAGTCGCAATTATAACCTAAAGCTCCCCCTTTGTGGATGCTGGTTAAACGCGACAATTTAAAACAAAAAGGGTTGAGGGGGGGGGGGGGTGGTATCTCCCTTTACTTAACACGGAGTTCTCGTGGGAATGCCCCGAGTGCAGTGATGTCAATTCATTCATTCATTCATTCATTCATTCATTCATTCATTCATTCATTCATTCATTCTTTCATTCAGCACTGGAAGCGGTAAACGAAGAAGTTTAGCAAGAGACAAAAACATTGGTGCTTCGACACACGTTCGCTGTGGTAAACTTTGAAATTGTTATATGCCGTATTCTGTCGGTAAACTTTTATTTGATATAGGACTTTTGGAATACGACCAACGTGCTAGAACTTGTATGAGTCAAAATGAGTCTTGACATTATTTACCTCTCTCGAGATAGAGATAGACGTTAATGACTTTGCAGTGAAATCTTACCCCAACAAAATCCAAACACCATGGAATGCATAGACAAGGTTTACATTTCTGAATTATCCCGAGAAGCAGAAGCAAAGTTCTTTTATACAGATTTTTAGTAAAAGACAAACCTGATGAGCCTCGACCAGGCCGATGTAGCAAAAACAGAGAGGGGGGGGGGGGAGGAAACAGAAAAAAATAATAACAGCAATACCAGAATTTAAAATTCATGAAGTTTTATTGAAGGGGGAGTCTCTCTACAAACAACATCTCCTCCTCCTCCTCCCTTCTCAGTACCATACTAGTTGGCTCTCGACTCTTCTCACGAAGGTAAAGGGATGTTTTTTCATTTATTTTATCTAATTGTTTCTTTCTTGTTGTTGTTGTCTTTTCAGAGACTCAAAACAATGTTTTCCCATAGTTAAGTTAAACAATGTAGACACAAACAATACGATGCATAATTTATTTCCTGGCATATTTCGCTGTATCTTATTTAAATGCATTACTGTTATGTTATCACAGTTGACGCCACTGCACATTGGGCATTCCCATGCGTGCTCAGTCCTCAGATGCAGCAATCACTCCAAATGTATTTATAACAGTTGTTCTCAGGAGAGGTTGGTTATAATGTCTTCTGTCTCGGCCTCAAATGCAGCATAGACGTGCTTCACCATGTTTACTCCCCTGTCACGCAGTAGTATTAGTGACAGAGATTTGTCATTAGGCACTAACCTAGTCAGTACAGGTTGATGATACCTGCTCTGTCCACGCTTCTCCCCACCTGCGTTGGTGCATTGCTTGCCAGATAGTCCACTCTCTCATTACCCTTTACATTACCGGGTGTGAAGATCCAGGTGAGTGAGGCTAAGTGCAATTTTAGAAAGGTTCGACACATTCAGAGCGCATACCTCCTGTTGCTATCTTCTGAAGCATGTTCATGGAATCTGATTTATTACCGTAGTTACATCAACATACTGAATACGTTCCATCACTTCCAGAACCCCCGTCTTTTCAGATAGATATCTATGTGTGTCAAATATTTGTCCGACCAGTATCAATAGTTATAGGGCAAAGAACATGGCGCTATATTAGATATTTCCTGAGGTCAAAACGGACGCTAGGCACGGCCACTGTTTGGAGCCATGGCAATTTTTTGTGTGCTTCTGCCAGATGTTGGCCGTTGCATTTTTGCTCCATTTGTAGACTGAAAGGATATAGTTTCGTCGCTCAGCTTCTAAGTTGAGTGCATGGTGTGCCACTGTGAGCTGCGGATTTCATTTTGAATTTTTTTCGACTATGACCAACCTGGTGGTGTGAATTGTAGATTCATAAAATGGCGTGATTCCTGTTGTCGCAATATTGGTGGTGCTATTATGTGATTAAAATTGATCGCGTTTGCAACTGCTGATCTGTTAGTGACTTCTGCTACCATCAATGATGAACTGCATTTCTAATGTCGGACAGTTTGTGTTAGCACTTCGGATGGCTACCGTATGCTTTTACTGTGTGTGAATGCAGTGCATGTGCCTAGACAGAAGTTTGTCAATCTTTACACAAGGGACTGATAAACAATAAGATTACCAGATCCTGAGATAAAACCGGCAGATAATCACCAAATAGGCACTAAAATGGGAGGCCGCCCAAAAAACCAACGTTTATGAGAGAGGCCAAAGCTACCGGACTGGATCCTATCCATGATATTGAATAGGCTGCACATGATAGAACGGAATAGAAGAATAGAAAAAATGGCACAGCAAGCCAATAAATGACAGAATGAATGCATATTTGTCCGCATAATGTCATTCTAGTTTTTATAAAACCACGTAAACATTATGGTGGCTTCCTATGTTATAGTTTAGCCTGAGACACGAACAGCTTTGTCGGCGGCATTTAGTGTTTAAAATTTATATATTTATTTGGTAGGCTAAAAATTACGTTTTTGCATTAGTCACTGCTGGCGCGTGATGCTGAGGATATGATGTTCTTTGGAATGACTCAGTTTTAGAGAAATATTATTGACTGTGAATTCTAGTACCCCCCCCCCCCCCACCCTCCATTTAATTTTAATTTTATTTAAAAATTAAATTGTATGTTACATAATTTGATTTATATATTTGTTGTTGCTTTACAGAATTAAATAACTATAAATTTGAAAGCACAGTTTTAATCATCATCATCATCAGGTGCCTTGCCGACTGGCCCGGGCGATCATGCCTCTCCATAATCTGCGATCTCCTGCAGCATGTATCAGTTCATGTGCCGACACACCTCCATGCCATGCAACAAGACTGTCAAGCATCTTCTCTCGTTGTCTTCCTCTATCCCTTTTTCCACAGATCTTTCCAGTGGTCACAACATGTTCTATTTTCCCTCTTCTCAAAACATGGCCGAAAAATGATGACTGCCTCCTTCTGATGTCTGTGATAAGTTGTCTTCGGGCTCCCACCTAATTCAAAACCTCTTGGTTGCTCTTTTTGGCTGTCCAAGGTATTCTAATAGCGATTATGATCATTGAAGTGACCCACTTAAAAACGAAAGTAGAGATCGCTTAGTTACAAGATGGCGTCGGTGGTCCACGAAAAATGGCTTCTTTGCCTATCAGTTACTTTGAAATCCTGTCGCTCAATACTGGCTGCTCAGAATCGAATACGTGGGCTCAAAGTTATTCAGAAGAGGATGCTCAACCAAACGACACCTAACTTACATAGCGATCTTTGTTCAGCCAAATAAATTTCACTATTTGCTATGCGGGAATTAAATTTCTTTAATATCTCCTTTTTAAAGTGAATTTATATACTTTTAGTTGACATTTTTGGATTCTGTGTCCATTTTTACATAAATATGGGTAGTTTTGCTGGAATCTGTACATCATAGAATATAAAATTAAAATTTCTTCCCGGTCACTTCTTGACAGCTAAATCGGCGATTTCTCAAAATGGCTACCTCGTGGCCTAAACGAACTGTTTATCTCAGATTAATTAATCTAGGTTTTTATTAAAACAGTTCAAAAATAAGACAATTTTTATCGTATTTATAATTTACCTTTCTATAACTTTAATTTCACATGAGTTTTAATAATTTTAAATACTTGAAAATAATGTTTTAGCACGTTTTTAACATAGACTATTTTCTAGGGTATTTTGCGTTGAAAATGGACACAGACATTGGTTTGAACATTTTAAAATATACTTTAAAATCACATTATTGTAGTTTTTAAATCATTTTGGGAATCTTTAGCCATTATAGCATTTTTTAAGCCATAACCTATCATTTGGCATGAATCATAGTACCTGTTTAAAGCCTTTTTACCTGTTGACCCCCCACTCTCCGCACCCAGACTGACATTGTGGATGCAGACAGTGGTTTAAACATTTTTTATTATACTTTTAAATGAACATAAAGTAGTTATTTAATCATTTTTCGAATCTTTAGCCATTATAGCATTTTTTAAGCCATAATCTATCATTTGGCATGAATATTATTAGTTTTAAAATTATAGTATTAGTATTGACTTATAGATGCTTATTTAGAAAGTTGACGATTAATAAAATTAATAATAAATTATAATTTGTTTAACTGTGCATACGTTTACTTACTTACAGCCAAGGCTAGTTACAACTTATGATTATTAATATTTAATAATTATTTTCTAAATATACTAATATATACTAGCTAGCAAACAGATCACATGGGACATAGATACGTTAATAAAATATATATAATGTTCTTTTTCCTCTTACCTTATGAAATGCTGCTCCATGAAAACACAACATAAATCCAAAGCGAATCACAAAGGAGCTTATTAAATAATTTTACTCCATGAAAACATAGCACTGAATCACAAATCAGGTATGAGCAGTTACCTTAGATTATTTTGAGCTAGTAAATAAAATATCCAGCAGTGTTAGTTAAGAAGAAGAGGGAAACACTGTGGTAAAATGCGCTCATCATCAATAAAATTAAAGAATAACTCGCAAAGACTGAAGAAGGGATTATGTTAAATCAGTAAAAAGGGTGCATATTTTCACTTGGTTATCAAACAATATTGGTGGTCTCTGTAGAAAAGTGGTCAAGCCATTAACCTCGTGCTCGGAAGGTTGCGGTGAGTTTATTTTACAACTGCTTTGTTCGTCTCAAAAATACATTTTGTTTGGGTTAACAGGGACCCCTGAAGGCTGTTGCTGGAGCTACGGTATTCAGGCTTACTGCTAAGGTCTCGGCATGCGGCTAGTCATTCATGGTTATGTGGAGAAAGACCAAGCCATATGAAACCAGTAACGATGCAGTGAAGTCAATCCACTCGCTATTGAACATTTTTTAACAGTGGAGTAGAGCAAATTTCGGTCAGATGTATACACACTACACACACACACACAATTGAGAGTGAAAGAAAAAGCATTTTTAAACAAATAGGAAGAGATGCATCATAACAAGAAGAATAGTTACAAAAGTATGCATATTACAATATATGTCTTGGAAGACTCACTGGATAATAATCATTAATTTAATTCATAAATAAGGTTATCAATCCTGATAAACAAACTCATTTTTATGTTATTTAGGTTTGCATCACATCATTTTTTTTTTAAAGGCAACAACTTTAGTCAGAGCCTGCTGTCCTGAAAGCAATGACATATGGTTGCTAAGGGGTTCAGCAAAAAACTTGAGAGTTATTG
This sequence comes from Candidula unifasciata, assembly GCA_905116865.2. Taxonomy (NCBI): domain Eukaryota; kingdom Metazoa; phylum Mollusca; class Gastropoda; order Stylommatophora; family Geomitridae; genus Candidula; species Candidula unifasciata. Next base: position 633,504 of record CAJHNH020008510.1, on the reverse strand, counting down.
ACATTAAACATGATAAATTTAGGTCCAGTTTTCACTTGGGAACACGCCGCCATCTTGTTTCTGTGTTTTCCATTATAAATTTTTGGGGCAACTTTCCGTCACTGAAATGTGAATATCTCCGCTTAGAATTGACATACAGACTTCATTGAGGTACCGTTGGACTCGGGTTTTCAACCTCTATTCAGCTGTCTTGGTTTAAAAGTAAAAAACCTAATTTTTACATTTTGACTAAAATCCCTAATTCTAAGCATTCTTCTGTAAAACCACATCTCTGAGGCCTCTAGATATTGTTTGGCCTGCCTACCGATTGTCCAGGATTCACAGCCATATGTTAAAACTGGATGTATGTAGCAAGCAAGAATTCTTTTTCTAACTCTCAATGACAAGAATATATTGCACAAGATGTTTTTCATTTTATAAAATGCAGTTTTTGCCTGTCCAATTCTGTTTCGTATTTCAGTTATGCATCTTTTATCTGATGTTATCCATGTGCCCAGATCCTAAAATAACACCATTGACTTTTTTACACATTTAGGAATAATTTGTTTCTTTGATACCACCATTACTTCTGTCTTCCCATTATTCAAACTGAGGCCCATTCTTCCACTTTCTAACACCACAATGTCTATCATTTCCTGTAATTCTGTCTGACTTGTTGCTATCAAGACTGTGTCATCAGCATAACGTAATTTGTTTATATTGTGCCCACCAACCACAATTCCGGGCATATCAATTAAAGATCTCATTATATATTCACTGTATATTGAAAACAAATCAGGTGAAAGTACACATCCTTGTCGTACGCCCCTCTTTATGCTTTGAAATGTACCTAAACAGTTGTTAATTCTTATAGCTGCTGTTTGCTGCCAATACATATTCTTTATTATTCATAGATCTTTCCCATCAATATTTAATTTTTCTAACAGTTTGATTACTTCTTCATGCTTCACGCAGTCAAATGCTTTTGTATAGTCTATGAAGCATAAGTACAAATCAGTCTTTACTTCTATAGCTCTTTCTGACAATGTCCTTAGGATGTAAATGGCATTGTTTGTACCTTTTCCTTCTACAAATCCACATTGTTCATCGCTGATTTCTGGTTTAATTTTGTTTCTTATTCTTCTCATAATTATTCTCAATAAAATCTTAATCATGTGACTCATAAGACTTATTGTGCGATGGTCTTCACATTTTAAAGTGCCTGGTTTCTTTAGCAGAGCTATAAATATGGATTTTAAAAGGTCATTTGGAATATACCCACTATTATAAATATCATTAAAAAGTTTAGTTATTATTTCAATTCCAAAATTTCCCAGTGCTTCGATTTCTTCCAGTGAGATGTTGTCTGGCCCTGGTGCTTTTCCTTTCTTCATCTGATGTATTGCATCCTCAACTTCTGCAGTCATTATTGGTGGACCATTATTCTTGGTCTGCAGTTCTACGTCTGGTCTATTATCATCATACAATTCCCCTATATACTCTGTCCATCTGGTAATTATATTACTATGTCCCATTAATAAGTCACCATCTTTTGATTTCAAACATCAAGTGCTGTTACGTGTCATCTTTCCTGTTAACATATTTATCTGTTGGTACATGGAATGTGAGTCTTTCCTGTGATTTTCCCCAATCTCTGTACACATTTGATTCAGCCAGGCTTCTTTAGCCACTTCGCAATTGTTCACTATTTCTTTTTGTATTCTAGAGTATTCTTCTTTATCATTCTTTTTCTTCCTTCTTTCATCCATCAACTGCAGAATTTCGGTTGACATCCATTTCTTTTTTGCAACTCTGTGGGTTGGTGGGATTGTTTCTTTTGATGTCTGTTGAATGGACTCACGCAACATATCCCACTGTTCATCAATAGTCTGTATAATTTCCATTGCATTATACCGGTTTTGTACAGTGACATTGTACAGTTTTAAAGCACTAAAAAACCGCAATCTGACAAGCACAGTACACATGGTTGATGACTGGGAACATCGGCACTGATTATTTCATTACCCATAAATCTAAATAATAGTAATAGTAAATTATCAGTAATCAGCAAACATACATATTTGTGTGAGTGTGTATATATATACAGTAGAACCTCGCTTAACGAGCACCTCTCATAACGAGTAATTCGCATAAAGAGCAAAACAAATTGTAAAAAAATGACTTGCTTAACGAGTGACGTTTCGCATAACGAGTGGCGAGGAGAGTTGAAGTCCAGAATTGTGCGCAAGTTATTATATCAGTCTGTGTTAAGCACCCGTTCCAGTAGCATCGTAGTGTCGCTTGTGATCACACATTTTCTCAAACTTGTGTTATATTGTGATATATGTACATATATCATATGTACATATGAGATATGTCCAGGCTTGCCACAGGGATCACCGCTATCACCAGTCTTATTCAACGTTTATACGGTGATGATCACTGAGCAGCAGTTGAATGGAAAGGGAAGGACTTTGTCATTTGCTGATGACATTTTGATTTATCGACGAGGGCGTGATAGACAGGAGATCGCCAGCACAATGCACAAAGAACTCGATCGAATTGCCGCCTGGTGTGATGGTTCCAATGCCTATGTCAATCCTTCGAAGGCATCAGTGTCATGGTTCTCTTTGAACAATCACATTGTCAAGTCGGACTTACCAGAAGTGAAAATGCGTGATAATATATTGATCAGAACCAACGTTATGACGTTTCTCGGGGTGAGGTTCGATCGCAGCTTGTCATTCAGGGAACACGTTGACCATGTGATAACAAAAGCACGCAAAGGTCTATCTGCAATGAGGATTATGGCTGCTTCCAATATCGAGCAAAGACTACTAATACTTCTATTCTACGGTCTGGTCCTTTCACCCATTGAATACGCTCTGGCCATCCTCACTGTCAGTGCTACCCAGATTGAAAGACTCGAAAAGGTGCAAAATGAAGCCATGCGCATTATTTTGGGATGTACAAGAGACACATCCTGTGAAGCAATGAGGTATCTACTTGACTTTCCAACAATGAACCAAAGGATCAGGATGTGGAGGGCTCGGGCATACCTCAAAATATGTGCTGATAAGAAACACCCACTGCATCAAGCGCTTTTTAGTGAAAAGGGCGACAGACTGAAGAGGGGTAAATCGTGGCTAGGTCGGGCAGAAGATGTTATTAGGCAAATATGCAGCCTAACCGACATCATACCTGGTGCAGAATGGATACCTGTGCCTCAGGCGTGTATTTGTACATTTTCCTGTATTGTCACACTCAACAGGCGATGTAGAGAAGAGAATCCTGTTGCTGTTAATGCAGAGGTCAACGCTCTCATCGGTGAAAATTCAGACGACGCAGATGCACTAATCTATACAGACGGATCCGTTATACGCCAAAGAAGAAGCGCATGGGCATTTACAGCACGCTCAGCGGGCAGAACAGTCAAAGAAGCCAACGGTGCCTTCTCCATGACAACCAGCAGCATGACGATGGAGGTGATGGCAGTGACGCAAGCGTTTGCCTGGCTTGAAACACAAAAATACACCCGCATATGCTCAGTGATTCAATGAGTATGATCCGGAGGGTTCAGGCAGGTTCAGTGCGAAGACAATGGCTTGAATCATTACAGAAGTCCACTGTGCGTGGAGTCACCTTTATTTTTGTTCCGGGACACGCAGGCGTCGATGGAAATGAAAGAGCTGACAGGTTGGCTGGATCCGCTATCACTACCGACGGTCGGCCTATGGATCATGCTGATATTATCAATGCCCTCAGAGAAATGGGAAGGATAGAGGACTTTGGTGGCAGTGAATCCACATCACTCGCCAGAATGGCAGACTTGGGAATTAAGATCGGCACAGCAAAAAACGAGACGCACACCGGACACGTCAGAAGACTTGTTAATCAACATAGAACTGGTACTATTAGCCATCGGACGTTGGGGTTCATACTGAGGGGAGGATCTGAGCACCTATGGACATGTCCGGAGTGCAATGAGGATAACCCAACTAACTAACTAACTAACTAACTAATATGTACATGAATCCTCCAGGCCTACAAGATGACCTCTCTAAAGAATTTAAGTTCATCAAGATCCAGTTTCTGCCTCCCAACACCACTCCGTTACTCCAGCCCATGGACCAGCAAGTTATTTCTAACTTAAAGAAGTTCTACACTAAAGCGCTCTTCGAGCATTGTTTTCAGGTGACTGGAGGGACCAACCTCACTCTCAAAGAGTTTTGGAAAAATCACTTCCACATCGTTGCCTGCCTCAAGATGATCGACAAAGCGGGGGAAGGTTAACAAGAAAACCCTAACATCTGCTTGGAAGAAGCTTTGGCCGGACAGTGTTTTCAATTTGTGACTTTGAAGGGTTCAAGACAGTACCTGTGGAACCTGTAATCAACGAGATTGTGTCTTTGGCCACTATCATGGGATTGTAGGTGGATAACAGTGACATCGAAGAGCTTGTGGAAGAGCACAGCCAAGAGCTGACCACCGAAGAGATTATGGAGTTTCATTGTATTTCACAGCAAGAAGTTTTAGAGGAAAGCTTGTCAGAGGAGGAGGAGGTAACAGAAAAGCAACAATCTTCTGATGAAATAAGAGAAACGCTGAAAGCATGGCAAACTGTTGCATCTTACATTGAGAAGCATCACCCTAATAAGGAAGTGGCTATGCGCGTTGCAAATTTATTTAATGATAATGCTGTGCCTCATTTTCACCAAAGTTTGAAGCGTCAGCAAAAAATAATGTCTCTGGACATCATTCTAATTAAAAAAAAATGTAATTATGTATCATAATTATTTTGACTTTTTTTTTTTTCAAATCAAATTCGCATTTCAGGGGGGTTCATTCCACGTTTGAAGAAAAGATGAAGATGTTCACTCTTCTTAACAAAATGTAAATAATTTTCTTTGAATAAACGTTATACATAGCATTTTGTGAGTATTTTTTTCGAAATGAGACGCATTATCGTATTTTACATTAATTTATATGAGAAAACTTGTTTCGCAAAACGAGTGTTTCGCTTAACGAGTATGATTCTGGAACGAATTATGCTCATTATGTGAGGTTCCACAGTATGTATATATATATATATATAAGACCTAACACTTGCACAGCCATATTTTTTATTTAGATCTACTAATACAGTGGTTTAGTTCAGTTATGTGGATGGGAGAGACAAGAATACAGACCTAATACGGAATCATAATTCTGGTGGTTGTGTAAAATGGCAGAACATGTCAGCTTATGAATGCTTAACAGCATGGTAAATGATTATGATGGTACAGTTAACATTTTGCAGATCCCCTATAACTGAGTCTGATAAACAAGTTAATTTCTTGCTGCTGAACTGCCAGTCAAGTGCGACTTTCTGCAGTCAACTAAACAGTTAATTTTTGTTTCCAAAGAGTCATTTCAGTTAAGGAATGAATGAATCAAGAATTGACATCACTGCACTCGGGGCTCTGTCCCCTTTTTCAGTAACCAACGACAAGTTGACATGTTGATAATACCAGTTTCAACCTGATTAAAAATATGTCTCTGTTTCCTCTTCAGTGTTAAATATTTTCCAGAACCTCTATACACTCCCTTTCGAATTAGCCTATCAGTGTATTGATTCCCTATCTGTTCTTTTGCACTGTCCATTTGATGCCAAAGAGCCTTCACCACATCCGCTTTATCAAAAAGTAGCTCACCGTCCAGAGCAGCAGCAAAAGCTAATCTATCAGCCTGCTCATTACCTAGCAACCTGAATGTCCTGGACAGAAAATCCATGATATGCTTGTAATCTGGGTCTTATCAAGTGAGTCCCTTTGCACCCAGGACTCCATTTTCAATTTTCCAAAGTATGATCTGTGAGTGTTACAATTACAACATGTCTGGCGGTGCTGCTCTCAAGCTATCGGAAAGCTGCCATTACGGCCTCCACCTCCATTCTCCAGACTGTTTCACCAGCTATTCATTCCCTGAACCCTTGATCCAAGTTAACTATCACTCTGTGAAAGTCTTTTTGCTGGACGACACTATAACTAATTTTTCACCATGTGCTATCTTGTCAGTAGCACAAACAGTTCAGCCTGTGCCATTCAAAAGCCACTTCTTTTCAGCTGTTGTCCCTTGCTATTCCCTAAAGCTCCTTCAGAAGGTATTAACTGTCCGTTGGTGAATTTAAAAGCCTGTAAAACCTTGTATCTTTCATATACAGATGGTAGTGCAAGTATGTGCTCCATGCACACAATTGATATTTCTCGTGTACACCCCCAAAATGACTCGCATGGCTTCATTTTGTATGCGTTCTAGCTTCTCTGTTTGGATATGAGATAATGTTAGCAGTCCCAAACCATATTCTATCACCGAAATAATCAGTTTCTGTTTGAGTGTATAGAGCATTTTCTGTTCCTTGTTCATCTAAGGTCAATTACTTATATTTGTTTAGACACGTGCAAGACAGATTGATAGTTTGGGTAATTAAAAGTGGCCTCTGATGTTGTAGAGTAACTCTAAATTTGGTTTTGTGCCCATATAATTTATATTTTCTGCAGTTATTAGTGATAGAATTGTTGCATAGGAATCATATCAGAACTAGCCCAGTGGGTTCCTGGCACCATTTTTGGGGAAAAGGTATAGATGACAGCACAGTGTGCCAATTGTCTTTTCAAGGATGCGCACCAAAGAACATCAGAATTATAAACAACTCATTGGAAAGTAGAAAATTGTTAAAGTATATATATAACGTTGCCAATCACCTGTACTTTTATCATTGCCGATTTCTTTCTCTTTAGGAAAGCTGATTACTTTTGGTTGCTTTAGAAGTTACACTTTTAATAAAAATGTAAGAGACAAAAGAACTTGTCGGTTAAAAAAATTAAAAACGTTGGTGAGGAATGGAGACATTTTCCTATTGTAACATCAATATCTAAATGAATAATGTCACTTCGTGATTTATCACTCGTTGATACCACAGTCATAAGTGTGTCAAATGAGACATCAACCGCCATCAGCAACCAACATGGCAAAGACAACCACGTTCTGTTGTTTATTCTGCTGCCTGCTACTGCTGTAGTGTTTGTGGGAATTGCAATTGGATTGGTATGTTTATAACTACAGTAAAACCTTGTTAAAATAAATTTCAAGGAACCGGAAAAACAATAGTTCATGTTAATAAAATTTGTGCAAACTAGGGACCAAAAATTATACATTTTTGCTGGGATCAAAATTTGGTTCATGTTACCCTGGTGTTCTTAAGCAAGTTTATGTTAATGAGGTTTTACTGAAATTTTTTTGGGATCTTGTTCCAAATATAATTTAGCTTCTGTTTTTCAATTAATTACAGAAGATGTTGAACACATTTTTGTGTTTTGTTTTCCCCATTGCACTGCAATCATGCATACAAGCAAGGTTGGATCATTGTCAAGATCTGTTTGATCAAGTTCAAAGAACCACATCCCGGGAGCTCCATTTTAAAAAACAAAGAATAGACCCACTATCCCTTAACAAGCACATCTTGGAGGCAACTAATCGCGGGGAGTGCATCTACCTGAGATGCAAGGAACTAACAGTCTGTGTACAGATAACTAGATCTGTATAATGGATGTGCATGCAAAACTCAAGTTATAGGTCAAGCCCATAGTCCAGGAGTGGACAAGCAACCAGAACTTTCCACACAAGTGTTGAGCTAGTGAATGCTAAGAAGAAAAAGAGGATTGTACCAGACATAATCCCCTATGGCTTGGTCTCTTTTTGGAAACCCTTGTTGAAATAAATTCATGGTAAAGGTCTATCGCTAAAGAATAAAACTCCACAGAACATTTTCTTGTGCCCCCTTCATGCTGGTCGACCTAGAAGTCCAAATCAATGGAAAAAATCCCCTTTGAGAGGAAGGAATTCAAATGCATGACCACTGACTGGCAGTCAAGCATGCTAGCAACTTTGCTACTGTAGTTCCCATCTTCTTGTTATTCATAACCCTTTAGAAAAAAAGTTAGTTCATTCATTCATTCAATCATTCTTCAACATTTGCTTTGCGTATGTTCCAGTATGGGTGGGGTCACAAACAGAATGATGTCCTTAAGGTCTTCACCGGTGCCCTATAGTTTGTCTTGTATGGTGGCCTGTCAGATTGGTTTCTCCGACTGGCAAAGTCTGGGCAGTCTTGTAAGACATGCTCTGGAGTTTGCTTTGGTGCACTGCAACCACATGCCGCTGCAAAATTAACAAGACCAATTCAGTGTAGGTGTGCTCTGAGTTGACAGTATCCCATGTTAGGTCCCATCATATGATGAGCTAGCGCAAATATGGATTGGTAGTGTGGAAGATTACAAATATGTGGAAGATTAAAAATAATCAACAGTCTTTACATATGGTTGGTCAGCATCGAGTGAACTGAAAGAAACTTGTATGCATGCATCATAAATGTTCAAGACAGTAGGATCTTTGTAGCTGACCTTTACTGCTAAAATGGCATTTTTCCTTCTGCGTTTGCCTGATATTCTTTCAGTTTTGGACATAACTGATTTGTGATATGTCTGATTACAGCAGAGCTGTGGAATTTGTGCCTTTTTGGTCAACATATAGAACTACTTTGGCCTTTTGTGTGAAAGGGTGGGGGCATAGTAAGCCTTCCTGGTTGGTTGTTTTTTGCATGTATGACCTCATTTTTGTGACAAAAGTGTATTTGAAGATGATAATGATGCATCTCCTTCATCTGGATGTATTAGTTCTTGTACAAAATATGTTTTCATTGTTTGCCATAGTTTGTATTGCTGATTTGTTTTAAGAAATTAGAGCAGCAATTGATTTTGATGTTTTTAATATCTTGTACTCAGTTGTTATAGATAAATCATTATAATCTATATTTCAGATTGTCTGGATGCTGAAACGCAGCAGGTGAGAGAGAAGTTTATAAAATGATATAAATATTTATAATTTTACCTTGCACATTAAATTTGTTTTCAGTATATTGAATTGTATGTGTGTCTTCATTTTTATTTTATTAGTCTTTGTACATGTAAGAACAGAGCACTGCTGTTTGTAATTTTTTTTTTTTAATTTGATATTTATTTATGTTAGTGAATGATTGGTATTTAATACTTACTTACTTAGTCACTCCTCTTCTACCTTGGGGTGTAGAGGTTTGCCAGAGAGATCGCCAGACATCTCTATCCACAGTTTTCTTTCTGGCTTTGTTCCATTCCAGTCCTCTGTCAGTTAGGGACTGTCGGATGTTGTCTTCCTAGCGCACCCTGGGTCGTCTCGGAGGTCAGGTTCCCTGGTTCTTAGCCTCCCATGCTTGCCATGGTGGCCGATTTTCTCCCATTCTGCATACATGTCCAAACCATCGTAACTGTGACTGATCTACTCGGGTTAGTAAGGGCTGGGTATCAAGATCTTGACGTATTGTCTGATTGCGGACTTTGTCCCTTCTTGTCACTTGGACCACCTTTCTCAGGTATCTCATTTCCGAGGCCTGCAGCTGGCTTCTGTGAGCTGTTGTCATTGCCCATGACTCACACCCATAGGTCAGGACTGGTACATAGGTAGAGCGGTAAACAGCCATTTTCGTCCTCTTGCAAATTTCTCTTTTGCTAAGAAACCCTCGGTTTATGGCTTGGAAGAGTCTCCCAGCAGCTGCTTTTCGTGTAGCCAGCTCAGTCTTAATGCCTCCGTTTTGGTCAAGTACAACTCCAAGGTATTTGAACTAGTTAACCTGCTCCAATGCATACTGTCCCATCATGATCTGGTGTTTCTTCTCCTCTCTTGAGATCACCATGGTTTTAGTTTTGGAGATACTGATGGTCATACCTTTCTTTTCAAGCTCTTCCTTCCAGACAAGTAAGTTGGACTGAAGGTGTGCCTCTGATTTAGCTATCAGGGCCACATCGTCTGCAAAAGCCAGCTCTGATATACAGATTGGTCTCATCTTCCAGTACCCTACAGAGTACTTCTTTGTCTTCTCCTTACACGTCTTGATGACATCATCCATCATAAGAATGAAGAGGTAAGGTGAGAGAATATCACCTTGTCTAACACCGCTGGCGGTCTTGAATTCTTCTGACCTTTGGTCTGCTGTTCTTACATAATTTCTGCACCTTTTGTAGAAACTCTGTATTGCACTGATCAGGGGTGCTGGGATGTTTTTCCCTGCCAAGCAGTCCCAGAGCTTGTTCCAGGGTACCTTGTCAAATGCCTTTTCCAGATCCAAAAAACATAAGTGCATCTCACTCTTATATTCCAGGGCTTTTTCACTCATCTGTCTCAGTGTGAAGATAAGGTCTTGAGTACTTCGGTTTGCTCTGAAGCCGCATTGGGCCTCGTCCAGCTGTGGCTCTACCAGACTTCTAAGTCTCTGCTCAAGAATTCTAGAGTAACTTTTACCTGGAACGCTGAGGAGGGATATGCCTCTGTGGTTTTCACATTGTCTGTTATCACCTTTTTTAAATATAGGTATAATGATGGCAATCTCCTAATCTTTTGGTATAGTTTTGCTACACCAGGCTGCCTGGAGAACCTTCAGTAGAAGGCGCTCACCTTCGGCTCCCATATATTTCACCATCTCTGGTGTTATACCATCATGACCTGCTGCTTTTCCCAGCTTAATCTTCTCAATAGCTGCCTTCAATTCTTCCATCCTGATGTTATCTTCCCCATGATTGAATTCCTTCTCAGCAGTGAGGTCCATTATTTCTGGGTCATGACTTCCCTCAACGCTGAGGAGCTCTGAGAAGTATTCTTTCCATCTGCCCATGATATCATTTGTAGAAGTAAGCAGAGCCCCTTCCTTGTCTTTTATGAATTTAAGTGGGCACTCTTTCTCCTTCCTCGTGTTCCCCTTCGAAGATGGAGTACATCTGCCTGAGAGACAAGGAACCAACAATCTGCATGCAAATGAGTCAGACATGTGAAATGGATGTAAACGCAGGTTCTGGAACAGACTAGAGTCCAGAAGTGGATGAACAACCAGAACTTTCCGCCAGAGCTTACTACTGGTGAACGTGAAGAAGAAGAAGAATTATAGACAACTGGTATTGAAAAATGATTGAAGAAGTTTGGTATTTATCAATAATAGTAGTTGATTATCAAAATCACAGTATATGAATCACTGATAAGACCAACTGAAGCTCAGAGAACAACTAAGAGAGACGAGGCCTTATATTACAAACTTATGAAAACAGACTTTTACGATGAATCTTTGGACCCATTAAAGATGCATACAGGGAGAATGGAGAGTGATAAGCCACAGCAAAATTCATAACCTATTTAAATCACCACTAATTACTGACATCATGAGTGCTAATAAATAGACTGCATTGAGTGGAGCAAATAGAGAAAATGGCAGATAACGACAGCAACTGCCTACATAAATGAGTTGAATGGGAGCAGACCATGAGGCAGACCTAGAAGACAGTGGAGAGATAACGAACAGACAGATATATAAACACTTGGAGTCACAAACTGGAAAGAGAAGACCAGTCACAGAGAAGAATGGGAGCGAGTGACATCTGCAGCAATGTACCTCTTGGGCTCCCAGTGCTGAAGAAAAAAATTGGAGACTGGTGTGTATGAAAGACTGTAGAAGTTTGGTATTTATCTATTATAGTAGAAGACTGGCAGTTAACTCTGATAAAAGAGTGCAGTAATTTTCAATAAAAATTTAAGTTTGGTATATAACAGTAATAGAAGTTTAGTAATTGTGATTAAAAGTAGAAGACTGGTATGTGAGGATGTTTGTAGAAACTTGGTAGTTAAGATAATTCATAAATATTTGGTATTGTATTTAAATTGTAAATAGATTGGATAAGCTCCGACATCACTTAATGCCACTGTACAGTTTTGAGAACTCGGATAGTGGCCAGGATTTGGAAACAGATTTACTAAGTCAGGATGTGCACCTCAGAGATGTAAGTTGAACACAAACCTAAACTTGTCCTTTTATTTTCTGTTTTAGCCTGTTTGGACTATAGTTGGGATTTATACCTAATTCCCGTTGGCGATTAAACAAATACTGTAAGTAAAGTAAAGTTCCCTTTTCATGCCTTTTGGCGCATCGGGCATATGGGCAGAGCGTCCCATATTTTTACAGACCATCAGCACTCTGTGGGTAATGTGGTCAGCATTACGCCGGCTGTCTTTACTTTCCCAGGACAGCCCATCCTGGTACCCATTTAAGGCTGGGTCGACCTGCGACGTCCCATACCACGACAAAAATCCACGCAGCCTGCAGTGGGTTTCGATCGCGGTATGCTGGCTTACGAGTCGGACTCGCAACGCCTTAGCCACGGACGCCGCAAACAAATACTGTAATTCATTTAATTCTTCTGTTTTTTCTTCTGTTTCTTTTTCTCTGCCTTCTTCATCTGTCTGCTTTTCATCTCTCCATTAAATATTAGGCGCCACCCACACATGCCAAGCCCTTCATAAACTTTGTTCAAGAGAGATTAAATTTTGCAACTCAAATTTTTAATAGGATAAGTAGTGAGACAACCAGTCCAAAATAGGGGATGGGTGGGCTGACTGTTTTTGTTCAGGCATGTAATTTGCTGTTGCTGTTTCCTCTATATGTGGACTGAAAGTATATAGTTCAGTTGCCCAGCAACTATGTTGAGTGCTTGGTGGGATACTGTAAGCTGCAGAATTCATTTAGAATGCCTTACGACTGTGTTGAATGTGGTTTATGGCGTGAACTGCAGATTCCAAAAATGGCAAGAGGCCACAGTAAAAGGTGGTGCCTTATGTGATATTGCAGGTCTGACTGCTGATCTGTTGCATTGACAATGAACTGCAATTCTAGTGGCAGACTATTTGTGTTGGCACTTCTGACTGCTGCCTTATGCATTTAATGCTTGCATACGCTATTGGCTTGGCTGAGACTGCAGTCTGTTTCTGTTTGTTCACAAACGACATTTATGGGTATTCCGTATGGTTTTTGCTGGAACAGGAGCGGAGCAACTATGCGCTGACCCATTTGCTGTGAAGTAGGAACAGCCATTATTGATTAACAGGCAGTCTTGCGCCAGCCTTTCTTTGTCACCATTTGTGACTTGCATGTTAGGTTACAGTATTATTGTCCCTTATAAGACATAATCTGTGTAATTATAAATTGTAATATTATTATTGCTGCTTTGGAATCCTGTTGATTTAAGGTATTTTCTCCATTATGACTTGAACTGGGGGCTGATAATGAATTGGTTTAATCCAAGTAGGTTATCAGTGCTGGTTCTCAAGAGCTTTTCAACGATGAGTCTAAGACTTGGGTGTTGATTACCCACCACTGACTTTGCAAAATATTGTGACCTTCTTGTTGTCTGCAATCAGGAAAATTTGACTCCTTTGTTGGCTTCTTAATGGCAGAAACCATTGGGCTTATAGTGCTGAACCCAAAGCTACCCTATTAGGAAATGACAGCTTACATAGGATCAACAATGCAATCTTGAATATTTCCACAGAAAATAAAGAAGGTAGCCTCAAATATTGCGACACAACCCCATAAAGCAGGTTCTCATTGATTCATGGATTATTTGAGTGACTAAATAAATATGCTAACAAAAATCCAGATTGGGTCCAACAATCAATAATGGTTTGTTTAGGGCTGTACCGAATATTCGCTTTGTATTCGCTTCGGGGCCTAATAATGGACCTAATAACTATTCGGTATTCGGCCAGATACTTGAGGTCGGGCCAAATACAAATAGTGGTTACCTTACACTCGTTTTGCATACACTGCGATGGACTGAAATAACTCTCTCATTAACACGATAGATGCTGTTGCCTAAGCCTGTCGTAGCGGGGGAAACTGCAACCCGGTTGCGTGGTACAGCAGCTGGTAAGTTCTTTGCCTGCTGACTCGACCGAGGCATTACAGCAGAGGTTCTCAAACTGGGTGCATATGCCACAGGTGCTAGTTAAAAATCAAGAAAAGTCGGCTATAAATTGTGACATTATGAAAGAAGGCATAAAAATACTTAAAAGTTAAAATTTTAATTGTCTTTCCTCGCCACTGTCGAAAAGTTTTTTCTCCTTGTTTCACACTCAAAGTGTATCATACTGCATAAAATGCCAACCGCAGCGTGCTAAAAAATTGTTTTTGTATGTATCTCGAGGTGCGACTGATCCTCCATCTGTATTCGTGAAGGTGCAGTGGATAAGTAAGGTTGTGATTACATTTTGGCTGAAATTTTGAAGTGGGAAATGTGGTCTGTACAATAGTCACTGTAAGCCTCATCAAGTAAGCACTTATATTTAAAGGCAATGCATTGTGAGTTCTGTACAATCAATAGGCAGGCCAAACAATTTCCTGAGGCCTCAGAGATGTGGTTTTACAGAACAATGCGTAAAATACCCTGGACAGCTAAAAAAAGCAACCAAGAGGTTTTGAAAGTTGCAGGAGTCCGAAGACAACTAATCACAGACATCAGAATGAGACGGTCACCATTTTTCGGCCTTGTTATGAGAAGAGGGAAAAATGGAACATGTGGTGACCACTGGAAAGATCCATGGAAAGGAGGGTAGAGGAAGAAAAGATAGAAAATTCTTGACAGTCTTGTTGCATAGCATGGAGGTGTGTCAGCACACAAACTAATACATGCTGCAGGTGATCGCAGATTGTGGCGAGGCATATTCACCCAGGCCAGTTGGCAAGGCACCTGATGATGATGATACACTATTTGTTTTCGGCCGAATAGTTGGTCCTGCTATTCATATTCGGCCGAATAGTGAAAATCACTATTCGGTAAAGCCCTAGTTTTTATCATTAAGCACTTCACAAGTGGTTGGTCTAACCATTACCTTTGTGTGTTTTGATGTTGATGTTTGAGGTTTCTGTGACTGGTCTGGTACTAGACAGAAGTGATGTCGTTAAGGCTGTGTGCAGATCTTGCTGCGAAGATGAAGACAGCAAAACGCATGACTGCGTATTCCTGTCCAAGCTGATGAACCTGGAAGTGGAAGCTGCAAGAAAGGAACATGTCACAAGGGGCACAAAATATTTTAATAATCCACACAGAACATGTGGAGCTACTGAGCAGAAGATCTGAGTACCTATAAATCTGTCCAGAGTGCTATAAACCTTTCTAATCGCGTGCCACTGCAAGGTACTAGAGATGTAAGATGAGATGAGGTTGTATCCCCTAAATGCTACACAGCAATGACAAATCTTGAAGAATGTTTTAACTAAACTTTGACTGACTATCCAGAATTGTAACATGGTTCTACCTTTTCAGAGTACCAGCCCACCGAACTCACCCATCCTGAAGTTGAACACTATGTATTCAGAATTGTGACAAGGCGCATCATTCACCAGAAGTACACATTCTTGCAGGATGGGTTAATTATTTTTTTCCTAAACATATTTAGTTTTGGAAGAAGCTTATAGAAGTGGAAAGTATACACGATTATGAAAATTGAAAAATGTGATACTGAAGGATACTAAGTATTAAATAAAAATGGAGAAATCAACTTCCAGTCGTATGTGTTGTGTAATGGCAAAACTGGATAATGAATAAATAAGAACAAGATAGTTTTGTTTGGCCATGTGATAAGGGAAGCATTATGAAATATTTTACAACTGATACAGTTTGAGGAGATATGATGGCAAAGGGTCTAAAAAGGTGGCATAAAGGAATAACATTAATAAAATTGATCTAGAAGACCAAGAAATTAAATATGGAGAGAGCCATGAATATCTATGCCATTTAGCAGGATACATGATAATAATGATATGTATTTCAAGAGGTTTCTTTTGAACCTAGATACAGCTTCACAACAGAAAGCTATGAAAGAAATTGGGATAGATTTTTCTTGTATGTGTGAAATTTTAAAATGTCAGAATATCAATTATGCAGATCTTTATAAATAATGCAATAGACGGAAAAATAGAACTGTCACTGTAAAACTGTTTTATAGAAGATCTCTTGTATGTATCTTTAATTGTTTCAGTGATCTGTTCATAAAATATTGTTTTCATCTTCTGATAATAACACAAGATTTTATAGATCTGATAGTAACACAAGATTTTATAAATCTGATAGTAACACAAGAATTTATAGATCTGATAGTAACACAAGATTTTATAGATCTGATAATAACACAAGATTGTATAGATCTGATAGTAACACAAGATTGTATAGATCTGATAATAACACAAGATTTTATAGATCTGATAGTAACACAAGATTGTAAAGCTCTGATAGTAACACAAGATTGTATAGATCTGAAAGTAACACAAGGTTTTATAGATCTGATAGTAACACAAGATTGTATAGATCTGATAGTAACACAAGATTGTATAGATCTGATAATAACACAAGATTTTATAGATCTGATAGTAACACAAGATTGTATAGATCTGATAGTAACACAAGATTGTATAGATCTGATAGTAACACAAGATTGTATAGATCTGATAGTAACACAAGATTGTATAGATCTGATAGTAACACAAGATTTTATAGATCTGATAGTAACACAAGATTTTATAGATCTGATAGTAACACAAGATTTTATAGATCTGATAGTAACACAAGATTTTATAGATCTGATAGTAACACAAGATTTTATAAATCTGATAGTAACACAAGATTGTATAAATCTGATAGTAACACAAGATTGTATAGATCTGATAGTAACACAAGATATTGTGGTCCCCCGTGTGGGTTCCAGGGCCCCATTCTCTGAGAAGAAAGAAATAGATCAACTGCCCATTAATAATCAGATTATTTAATGCAACTAATGAAGAGTTTATGTAAATCAGGTGTGTTGGGCCCACAGGCACAGACTGCACAGCTTAGATGTAAAATACAACACAGTGTGCCAACTGTCTCTTCAAGGGAAAACACAGAAAAGGAAGATGATATTATGTTAACAATATAGTCATATTGTGCAGTTTTATTTTAATAGTTTCATACCTTATAGATATTGTGTCAGTTATCTAGTCAGAATTTACCATACTCTGTTAATAATGAGAGTCACCGTGGTGGGGTGGCTAGACGCTCTCTGCGGATCAGAAGATCGTGGGTTTGCTTCCTGGCGGAGCCGGACTTTTTTTTCTAAAAAATAACCCTGGCTCCCAGGTCGACCCAGCCTTTAGTGGGTACTGGCTACAGGCCCGAAAAGTAAAGGCGGCATGATGCTGACCACGTCACCCATCTTGTGCCGTTTGGTCTATAAAAATATAGGTCTAACCCCATACGCCTAAAGACTTTTTGTGTGTGTGTGTGTGTGTGTGTTTACTATTGATAATAAAATATGTACTCAACGGTCAGTGATATAAATATATGCTGACAGTTAGTAAATATAAAATATGATTTTTACGATTTGTTTATTTCAGATTGTGTTGGGAGTCAGGGTAAATGAAATATTTAGTCAACTCTTTGAGTCCCCGGGGGTTTAGCATCAGAGACATTGTGTTGGGAGTCAGGGTTAATGAAATATTTAGTCAACTCTTTGAGTCCCCGGGGGTTTAGCATCAGAGACATTGTGTTGGGAGTCAGGGTTAATGAAATATTTAGTCAACTCTTTGAGTCTTAGGAGGTTTAGCATAAGAGGAATTGTGTTGGGAGTCAGGGTAAATGAAATATTTAGTCAACTCTTTGAGTCTTAGGAGGTTTAGCATCAGAGAAATTGTGTTAGGAGTCAGGGTAAATGAAATATTTAGTCAACTCTTTGAGTCCCCGGGGGTTAAGCATCAGAGACATTGTGTTGGGAGTCAGGGTAAATGAAATATTTAGTCAACTCTTTCAGTCCCAGGGGGTTTAGCGTCAGAGGCTCAAGGGTTAGTCAAGAGAGACGTAAAATCAGCACATCTTGCATTTATTGGGCTTCTGTGTAGAAACACATGAGCGTATGGTGCATTCCTTAGGACTTAGGAGTTAAAAAGCTAGTAATAATGTGCACTTTTCGTTACCTGTCATGAAATGAAAATACATTTTTGTTTATAATTTCATTACAAAACATACATCAGTTTAGAAACCATTTAAGTGAATGTTACTGTGTTTCACATCTCGTAGAGTTGTCTTCACACATGGGACCAGATCCTTTATAATTTTATTTTATTCTTCTTCATTGTTATGACAGGGAGTGTATCACACTTAGTTATGCATCTCTATAACTCAAAAGTATATCCAAACATTGTGGGAGAATATGTTGCTAGTCAATAGATCATTGTGTGACATATTGTTACTACACTAAGTGAGATTGTGTGACATATTGCTTCTACACTAAATGAGGTCATTTGACATAATGTTGGTACACTAAATGAGGTCATGTGATATATTGCTACTACACTAAATGAGGTCATGGGACATATTGCTACTACACTAAATGAGGTCATGTCACATATTGCTACTACACTAAATGAGGTCATGTCACATATTGCTACTACACTAAATGAGGTCATGTCACATATTGCTACTACACTAAATGAGGTCATGTAACATATTGCTACTACACTAAATGAGGTCATGTAACATATTGCTACTACACTAAATGAGGTCATGTCACATATTGCTACTTCACTAAATGAGGTCATGTAACATATTGCTGCTACACTAAATGAGGTCATGTCACATATTGCTACTACACTAAATGAGGTCATGTCACATATTGCTACTACACTAAATGAGGTCATGTTACATATTGCTACTACATTAAATGAGGTCATGTAACATATTGCTACTACACTAAATGAGGTCATGTAACATATTGCTACTACACTAAATGAGGTCATGTCACATATTGCTACTACACTAAATGAGGTCATGTAACATATTGCTACTACACTAAATGAGGTCATGTCACATATTGCTACTACACTAAATGAGGTCATGTAACATATTGCTGCTACACTAAATGAGGTCATGTCACATATTGCTACTACACTAAATGAGGTCATGTCACATATTGCTACTACACTAAATGAGGTCATGTAACAAATTGCTACTACACTAAATGAGGTCATGTCACATATTGCTACTACATTAAATGAGGTCATGTCACATATTGCTACTACACTAAAAGAGGTCTTGTCACATATTGCTACTACACTAAATGAGGTCATGTAACATATTGCTACTACACTAAAAGAGGTCTTGTCACATATTGCTACTACACTAAATGAGGTCATGTAACAAATTGCTACTACACTAAAAGAGGTCTTGTCACATATTGCTACTACACTAAAAGAGGTCATGAAACATATTGCTACTACATTAAATGAAGTCATGTAACATATTGCTACTACACTAAAAGAGGTCTTGTCACATATTGCTACTACACTAAAAGAGGTCATGAAACATATTGCTACTACATTAAATGAAGTCATTTAACATATTGCTACTACACTAAATGAGATCCTGTCACATATTGCTACTACACTAAATGAGGTCCTGTCACATATTGCTACTACACTAAATGAGGTCCTGTCACATATTGCTACTACATTAAGTGAGATTGTGGGAATTATTGCTATTACATCAGGTGATTTTATGTGACATACTACTATACTAAGTGAAGTTGTCTGACATATTGTTGCTACATTGAGTGATTTTTGTGTGGCACATTGCTACTACAGTAAATGAGGTTGTGGGACATATGTTACTACACCAGGTGAGGTTGTGTTACATATTGCTACTACCCTAAGTGAGGTGTGACATTTTGCGAGTACACTAAGTGAGGTTGTATGACATTGTTACTATACTAAGTGAGGTCTTGTGACATATTGTTACTACACTAAGTTAGGTTTGTATTAGTAAGTAAAAGTAAAGTAAAGGACCCTTTTCCACGCCTTAAGGCGTATAGGGCATATAGGACTAGACCTATATTTTTATAGACCAATCGGCACAAGATGGGTGATGTGGTCAGTATCACGCCGGCCGCCTTCACTTTCCCGGGACTGCACCCAGTACCCACTCAAGGCTGGGTCGACCTAGGAGCCAAGGTCATTTTTGAAGAAAGTCTGGCTCCACCAGGAAGCGAACCCACGACCTTCCGATCCGCGGTGAGCGTCTAGCCGCTCGGCCACGGCGACTCCCTAGGTTTGTATTGCTGCTAAATTATGTGCCAATGTGTGGCATATTGCTACTGTAGTAAGTAAAAATACAGCATCTGAGTTTTAGTCTTTTGATGTTTTTTTTAACAGCTCAGTAAAGTTCTGGGGTCATCGCATCTTCATTTTTGTGACTGTGGTGATATTGATTGGAGTTGTTAATTCTTGTGTAGCTGTGGATTTTGTGATTGGTAATAGCAAGGTTACAGAGAGTGATGAACATTCAAAGGGATGAATTCAACAAAGGCAAAGAAATAAGTGAAATGTTTACATACCTGCTGCTTTCACCAGCTATAAGATGATCACGACATATAGGGTATATCTTGAGGAGAAGCAAATAGAGAATCACCAAACAGGCTCTGGAAAGGTAAACACACGGTCAGAGCCAAGGATGTCCATATAAAACCCTAAGATGAATTTTTGTGAGAAAGTCCAGAGGTGTTGGAGTGGATTGCAACCATGATATTGAAACAGTCACTCAGAATAGAGCACAGTGGAAGAATAGACCGTGAACCTTATCTCATGTGTAACGGGGGAAAAGGATGATGATGATGAATGACTTGATTCAGTCCCGATATACAAATTACACTCTTGCTGTGAGCATGCTCAAGAGCTTTGCCAGCAGAGAGTGCAGTACTTGGGTGCTGATTGTCAGCCATTACCGGGAAGAGATTCTGGGAGTCTCCTTCAGTTTGTTTACATGTGCAGGTGAGTTCTTAGCAGGCTTCATCACAGGGAAGACCTGTGCTTGATGCTCCCTCTGTTTACCAGACTCACATGGTGGTGTCTGTGGTGCTCATCTGGTATACTACTTCTTCTTTGTTCACCAGCTTTAAGTCCAAGTGGGAAGTCCTGGTTGTTCATCCATTTGGACTTTGGATTTGTGCCGGGACCTGAGTTCTGCATTTACATCCAATTTTATTGGTTTATTTGTGTGCAGTATGTTGTTCCTTGCCTCACGGGCAGATGTTCTCTGACTTCGAAGGAGGTCAGAAATGCTAAAATTGGGGCTCTCATTACTCCCCCCCCAGCATAAGGGTTTAGAGAGGTCCTGGGCAACTTGAGCCTCTGGCTTGAGAAATTTATGCCATCATCATTATATGCCATGTGGATACGTATGGAAAGTTATGGTTATCTATCTCACATGAACACTGGAGTTTCATATCAGGTCTTTGTGTTGTCCTGACTATTCCGTGTACTCTAGGTATTTATCATTCTTTGTTTTTCCTTGCTTTTTCCCCTATTAGATTTTCCAGATGCCACCAAGTTTTCAATTGTTCTTCTTTTCATTTTCTCTGCCAGTGGTTTCCAGGTAAGATAGCTACGGGCCTCTATGAAAGCTGTGGTGTGACTCTTGTCCTCCATTGATCCAAACAGCTCGGTTTCTACTAGAATGCTAACTAGCCAGACCTGGAATCTTCCTACTGCATGTACAGAGCATGTAGTGTGTTTCTGGAATCTCTCTACTGCATGTACAGAGCATGTAGTGTGTTTCTGGAATCTCTCTATTGCATGTACAGAGCATGTAGTGTGTTTCTGGAATCTCTCTACTGCATGTACAGAGCATGTAGTGTGTTTCTGGAATCTCTCTACTGCATGTACAGAGCATGTAGTGTGTTTCTGGAATCTCTCTACTGCATGTACAGAGCATGTAGTGTGTTTCTGGAATCTCTCTACTGCATGTACAGAGCATGTAGTGTGTTTCTGGAATCTCTCTACTGCATGTACAGAGCATGTAGTGTGTTTTTTCTCAAACCCTGCTAAATAAATGTTTACTATGTCTCATTTCGCTAATCATTTGATTTTTTCTATCCATTTCTGTCCATTGATATATGTAGACATTTGAAGATGGCAAACATAAATTTAACCACATAATCTATTGAAACTTTTTAGTCACCACAATATGTCTAAAATTTTGCTCCCACAATTTTAAAATGGCTTTGTTACCTATTTTATATACATATTTGTTCATGTTTGAAATGTGAATGTAAAGTTTATGCATATTTTTTAATGTACACAAGTTATTATATGTATAGTATAATTGTAGAATTTGCTGTGGAATATCCCTTTTCTATATTTCTAGATATTCTTAGTGTATGCCGTCTGTTGTGAAGTTTATAAATCCATTTAACTACGCTTTATCTAGAAGTTACCTATTGCTTTATCTTTCATGTTGTGTTATTAATTGAACTTTGTTGTGTCATTAATTGAACTCTGTTGTGTTAATTAATGTAATCAGACCATCACTAAACATAACATCAACCATTGTAGAGGCTGTGGACATAATGATGACAACACTAGTCAACAGCCAGAATTTACCAGCAATGAAAATAGCTGATCTTAACTAATTTTGGTGTGAAAATGCCCACAACCGCTGCGTCAAATATTTTAATTGATCGTATTATAACAAACTAGTAGCATATATCTTCGAAACTCGATATCAACAATCAACATTTTTTAATGTCATTCTTGTTTTCAGCTCACCAAAATTGGTTACAATCAGTTTTTTTCATTTCTAGTACAAATATCTTTTACTAATTTGTTTACTTAATTAAATTTGTCTGGTACCTTTGTCATAATATTTTAATATTAAAAGTACTGGACAAAATATAATTCATTATTAATTATATCAGGGTATGTATATATATAAATAAATATATATATATATATATATATATATATATATATATATATATTCTTAATCTCTGATCAACTGTTACATTATATATTGGATTATTGCCTAATTTCTTATTAACTATTACATTAGAGATATGAGTAATGCAAAATCTCTTATTGAATATAAAATAAATTATAGTGATCCCCAGTCTCTTAATTTCTGTAACATTATAGATGGAAGCAAGGCTTAATCTCTAATTAACTTATTGCATTATTAATAGAAGTAATGCTCAGTCTATCATTAAATATACCGTTGAATATAGTAAATACTTAATCTCTTCTTGTCTATTACATTATAGATTACAGTAATGTTTAATCTCTTATTAACGCTTTGGATTAATTGTTTTTATTTCCAAAGCTATTTTATTTTGCTTCATATTGCTGCTGTGATAAAAGTGAAGATCTCATTGTGTTTACTGTATAATACAGGCAGCCGTTTTTGCTTTGTTTTTGTTAAATTGAGTCAATGTTAATAACATTATTTGTCTCGCATAGACAGCGTTGATTCAAAGTCACATTATTCTCGATTTGTAGACTGTAAAAAAATCTTTGACAACTAATAGGGAATCTAGTGAAATTAATAAGGCAGAAAAAATATGAAAATCAAAGCAGCATAAATGAGATGTCACCAATGAATTCTCAGTTTAACTAGAAAAGTCATAAATCAGAAATGACAATATCAGGAAAGAAATTGGGATGGAACCAGTACTAAGCTTGGTTTAAGTTTGTCAAATTTATCAAGGACAGAAAAAGGTGATGAGCATTGTAACAAAAAACGTGTAGTGTAATTTAGGTATTCAAGTATTATTTGCATTTTGGAATTTGTTTTTCTATGTTGCAGCAAACTAGCATTGTTTTGTGATCATTTGTTTTTTAAATGTGGCATTTTTCTACTAATCTGACATAATTCAGGTGTCATTCAAGTATTATTACAACTTTTAAACAGTTTTTAATTTTTACGTGGATTATTTTATATGGATATTATAAAATATAATAAATTAATTGCGATAATTTTTTATACTTGTACATTTTTAAACTCCTGTGTGTTACAGGAGTCCATAATAGAATAACAGAAATGGAACATTGTAAACAACTGTGTTTCTGAAAATAAGACCTGCCCTATCAATACGCCTCAGCAGTACTTTCGGTATGCTTTAAATATAAGCCCTATCTCAAAAATTAGGTCTGAGATCATCAGTTTGAAAGACTTGTTGCTGAAGACTAATCAGAGTACAAGCACGACTGGTGCACACTTGATAATGAATTGTTAATTAAATGAAAGCTTTATTACTGGGCATGAGAGCCTGGGACCAGTGGTTCTACAGGAAATGGTATCGCAAGAAATTCAACCTGGAATTAGGGATTTTTTAGAGTTATGATAATGTTCCAAAAGGAGATGACAGTATTTGAATACATGTAGATTTTTATACATGAAAAAAGTTTTTGTAACTGAAAAAAAAAAAAAAAGACATCCCCTGAAAATAAACCCTTGTGCATATTTTTAAAGCAAAAATGTATATAAGACCTGATCCTATTTTGGGGGAAACATGGTACCATACATATCGTAAGCAGCAATAGAAAAGCGCTGGCATGAAACTTGTAACCTCATCTTAACTGAAATTCAGCCAGTTAAGAACAAATCTAGAAAGGCCTTAACTTAGAATAGTTTTATGGCCTGTGTTCCACCCGAGGGTGAAAGACAGAAGAACAAGATATTTTTGAAAAAAATTTGAGTGGTTTTATTCTGGCATAGCTTTTCATTTGCGTACAGTTTTCTGTGTTATGTATTTTTAACTCTTTTGCATTAAAATTGACAAATCAGTCAAGTGATCAACATTTCAGAATGTTTGGTTATTTACATAACGTTGATGTCACCACAACCCACAAGACTTAGCCTGTTTCATGAATACCAAGAAAACAGTCGATAGACAACTTTAAAGGTTCACTAAACTAACTCTGTGACAGATCATGTGAATAAAAACAACTAATTTAATGACACAGTGTTAGAAGTAAGATTATAGTAGGATTATCTAAATATCCATTGTACAATTTCTATGTTAATCACGATTCAGAAAGGTGTAAAGAAGATATTATTTGAAATAAAATCCAGTTTACATTAGTATATCAAATAAACAATCACACGATATATAAAATAACAAATGTATACTCTGAGAACTAAGTGAACATTTGATTTTCTGGTTATGACCCTGAGGGTTGAATAGGATTCTTTTATGAAAGTTTACCTCTACAGCTGTGATATAACTGGGGAGGGTGATGCAGTGGAAGTTACCAGAGGATCTAGCCAACACTCAACACTCAGACAAAAAGCAAGATAGATGTATAATCAGACCACAGTTGGCACTACTGATACTACGATTTTGTGCTGGCTTCTGAAGGTAAGGACGAAGTACTTATGTCAGTGCTCTGAATGCAGTGATGTGGATTTTTAACTAAACTCTCTTTGGCTCAAACAAACACAGGCACAATGCAACCAAAGCAACACATCGATCCATGCAATGCAAGCTTACATTCCCCTCACCCCTATACTTAAGAGCAGTTGTAATGAAAAGAAACATACCCATATGAAACTAAGCAATAGAGCCTTTTAAGAACAGCTAACCATCTGTGACACAGCCATCTTGAGTCAGAGGACATAATATTGACTGAAACAAAAGCTAAACAAATTCTTGTAGATTGAGAGACCAGAAGACGGTGCTGGATATGACACACTTTGAGAAAACCAGTTAATACTTTCAGTACCAGGAGACGCACCATGTGTTTATTAGGTGCTCAGTCTCAGACTTGGATGTCTCGATTGGCAACTGTCAAATCAATAACTGCTTGAGACTGAGTGAGTTAATAGTAAAATTCACAAAAGTGAGAATTAGAGACAGGGTAAATAAAATGTGGGTGACAGATCTGTAATTGCACAAGATGGCAAATAACTTTAGTTAAATGCTGTGCTGTGCACCATTGGATGGGTAAAGGATACAAGAAAAGAAATAAAACACCCTATTGGCTAATCAAAAGACTGTTTACGGCACACATTTGTGTTGTATAGTTGTAGCAGTGTTTATGTATCTACCTCATATACGTGCAAGCAGGGGCGCCAACATGAAAATTTTGAAAGGATGTTTGTCCACTTCTGGACTTCAGTCTTGTTCCAAAGCTTGAACTTTGCTTGAACGTCCATTTTACAGATTTGGCTTACTTGTATGCAGACTGTTTGTTCTTTACCACTCAGGCAGATGCACTCCAACTTCGGAGGTAAATCCCCCCCAAAAAGCACCTTAACTGTCATACTCAGGGTGCAGTGGGTTTATTGGTGTCCCCCCAAAATGAGGCCCCTGAACACACACAGGGAATGCTAGTAGTAATTTGTGCTACAGATGTAAGCTTGCTTACAATTTCTGTCTTTGCGGACACAATTGGAAAGAATCGAATGGTCCTGTTTTCATATGCAGACTGTTTTCTTTATGTGATTCTTACTAATATGGATGTCACTATATGTGATGGAATAATGTGATCATTTCAATAAAGTGAACACATGCAATATTGGGGGTTCTGTTTCTTCTTGTTTATATTTTGTATAAAACTGTTTTATAAAGCACAGTCGAAAGAAAAGATGAAGGCCAGAGAGAAAGAGGTAGACAGAGATACAGGTGAGTGGGGGGAGAGGGGGGCACATCAAGAAATGGATGAGAGACGGTGCTGGTGAGTACTGCAGTCAACGCTCATCATAGAGATGACACCTGATCGATTGATTTTGCTTGTAAGTGTGATGTCAGGGTTCGAAGTCACTTGCAGGGTACACCAATTATTACACCAAAAGGGTACACTAATTAATACTTGGTGTAGCTGTTAAGCTGGCTCAGTTATACTTCCTTACCGGGTTGAAAGGTGTTTGTCATTAACTCTGTCAGTTTGTGATCCACGATAAGTTCGTAAAGTCTCTAGGGTGCTCAGATCTTCAGGTTGTCGTAACATAACCAACCTTATGCTAACGGCCGTCTTGATAGCGACATGTCAGAAAGAACTACAGAGATTGATAGATGGGAGCGGTAAAAAGTGATAAAGTGGGTCTCAGCTTGAATAATGGGAAAATGGTGTAACTACAAAAACCTATTACAAAATGAGAGACAGTCTGTCGTAAATTTGGCATGGAAACACACACGCGCGCGCACACACTCTCACACACACACAAAACCAATTGTACCTAAATGTTTAA
The DNA here is from genome assembly GCA_905116865.2 of Candidula unifasciata. NCBI lineage: Eukaryota > Metazoa > Mollusca > Gastropoda > Stylommatophora > Geomitridae > Candidula > Candidula unifasciata. The sequence continues at coordinate 606,589 of CAJHNH020008510.1, read as the reverse complement.
TCAAAGTCAAAGGCGTTATTTTAGGAAAGTTACATAATTTTAGTATCTAAGCATAGCTGAATTGAGTTGTCAAGAATTGACATGACAGCACTCGGGGCATTCCCATGCCTGCTCTGTCCTTATCTTCAACAGCCAGCGCAGAGTTCCAATACTGATGGTACCGGTCACAATCTGGTTGTATGTCCGTCTTGCCTTTCCTCTGAGTGTAGTGAGACGGCCAGACCATCTGGTTACACCCAGGTGCATCATTCTCTCCAGGCCATAATAATCTTGTTTCTCTAATGATTCCGTTGCTTCTTCCCAAAGGGCCTTGACCCAATCTGTATCAGTTCACCACCAAGTTGTGCAGATCCAGCCAATCTGCCTGCCTGTTCATTACCCAATATGCTGGCATAACTGGAAAAAATCCAAAATATGCTCACTACCCGTGACCTTTCAGGTGAAGCGAGCCACTCTGCTCGAAACATCCCTGTCTTCACCTTTCTCAGCATGCCTTCAGATTCTGTTACAATTACCACATATGTATGCATCTTGTTCTCTAGCCACCGGAGAGCTACAGTTACGGCCTCCACCTCCATTCTTGCACTAAAGATTTTCTATTGGCTTTCACTACGAACCCCAAAACACTTTTCTTTCCTTTCACCACCGAACCATATGTATAGATAATCAGATAATCTTGGCGTGAATTGTCCTGAAGCAACTGTTCGACTTCCACCGCTGGCCACTCTCTGTACTCCTGGCCCAATGTGATCATAACCCTACACAGGTTAGACTTTGGTACTCTGACCCACTCCTCTCCTCGTCCAATGTTCTCCAGCAAGCATACTTGTCTTATTGTGTCTTCTGCTTGAGCCATCCACTATTTCCCCCTTTTCCACCTCTGACCCTTTCCTGCAGCCCAAGCTTCATGCAGAGGGTGTTCTTTGTTTGCAGCTACTCTGAGCTATGACTTAGTGAACAACACCTTTAGCCTATCTGCAATAGTCAGCAATGCGAGGATGTATCGCATGCACACAATTGGGGTGTCTCTTCTACATCCCAGGATCACCCACATAGCTTTATTCTGTATGCGCTCCAGTTTCTCTGACTTTTCGAGACAGTGAGTAACCCTGTTCCATAATCAATCACTGAAATGATTAAGTGCTGGTAAAGGGTGAACAGTCTTCTCTACTCCATGTCCATCGCTGCTACAATCTTTAGTGCAATAAGACCTTTTTTAGCCTTTGTCACAACTCCCTCTATGTGATCCTTGAAAGACAAACTTCTGTCAAAGGTAATTCCCAGGTACCGCAGTCACCTGTCTCTTTTGATGTCATTGCGATTTATTTTGAGTCTGGGAACATCAGCTCTAACAATCCCATTGTCCAAAGAACCCCACAGGATGGTTGCCTTTTCTGGGTTGATTACAGCACTCATCTCCTGGAAGGAGTTTTCTGTTCCAAAAATTCTTGTAGCTTATCCTTCTTCTCCAACACTTTACCAAAGGTATTTTGTAAGGTTATGATCCTAAAGCCGGTGAGCGTTGAGTGATTCTAGCCAGACTCAGGAAGTGGAATCAGGTAGCTGTACATCCACTCTTTTGGGACTGAAGCTGTCCTTATGCTCTGGTTGAAACAAGTAGTCATTCTCACCCTCCCCCACAAGTCATCCACAGACAGCAATCCACGGTCAGATCCACGGTCGATCCACTGTCAGATCCACAGCTAGATCCACAACCCGTAAATAATATGGATAATTAGCGGGATGTACTACTCACGAACTGATATATGTTGTTACAAATTTTAGACTGGGGAGAGGTATGATCGCCATAACCTGTCGGCAAAGTGCTTGAAGATTGTGATGAAATATACTGTGTGTGTGTGTGTGTGTATATATATATATATATATATATACACACATACAAACGCGCGCGCGCTATACTATACTATACTGAGTCAGGGAGCCGACATGTAGCGGCAATATACTCGGCTGCGGATCCGAAGGTCGTGTGTTCTGGTCTTGATGGTGCCGGCATTTTTGCAAAAAAGGACCTTGGCTCCCAGGTTGGCTCAGTCTTAAATGAGTATCAAGTAAAAGTTCTGGGAAGTAAAGGCGACTGGCGTGACATTGACCACATCACCTGCCCATCAAGTGCTGACTGGTGAATAAAATAATAGGTCCAGCCCTATATGCACAATGCGCTTGAAAGCCTCCAAAAAAGTTTTTTTTTCTGTTCAATACTCCGTCAACTCATGCCAGGCCTTCTGTATTCCTTTCATGATAAGTATAATTTTACAGCTAAACTTTTCTGCGGAATGAGGTCTCAAGTAAATGTACTTTGATTACATTATTTTGTCATTGTAATATGTAATATGAAACAGTGTTTTAAATATTAACATGCCGCTGGAAGGTATAATGAACGAAGACAGTTGTAGAAAAATAAATACATGGCAAATATCATTGAAAGACAAACTGGCTAGTGAAAAAAGTCCCGAACAAAGAAGGAGTTTTGCAGGATCAAATAACTTCAAGGCTATGTAAATATGTATTCTGGCGCATGAAAAGACGCATTGCTGAACATATCAGCATAGGGAACTGTGTAAGATAAACGTACCAAGGTTTAATGAACAAAATGACTCTTCTTCTTCTTTTTCTTTTTCTTCTTCTTCTTTTCTTTCTTCTTCTTCTTCTTCTTCTTTTTCTTTCTTCTTCTTCTTCTTCTTCTTCTTCTTCTTCTTCTTCTTCTTCTTCTTCTTCTTCTTCTTCTTCTTCTTCTTCTTCTTCTTCTTCTTCTTCTTCTTCTTTTTCTTTTCTTCTTCTTCTTCTTCTTCTTCTTCTTCTTCTTCTTCTTCTTTTAATTCTTTTTCTTCATCTTCTTCTTCTTCTTTTCTGCGCTCGGCCATTTAAGAAGAGTTAACATATTTTCTTGGTTTACAGCTAGACTTTTTTATCTGCGCCTTTCGGCCCAACACATCTGATTTCAGAAAGAGCCAGGCGTATTTTTTTTTGTCACATTATTTCTGTTGGAAGGGGAGAAAGCGGGAACATGTGGCAATAGGGACAGTTTATGGAAAGCGATAGAGGAAATCGACGAAAGAAGATTATTGACAGCATTTGGTCTTGGTTTAGCAGGATGTCCTTGCACAAACTCATACACCCTGTTGAAGATCACAAGATATGTAGAATCATGATAGCCTGCCCCAGCTGATAAGGCACTCAATGTTGTTGAGAGCTCAGCAGAATATTTTCTTTAATTAAAAATGATTTCTCTATTATATGACAACTGAAAAGAGCATTGCCTTGGTGTTTTAGGCAGGTGCTTTTGCTGGGGGTGGAAGGGGGGGGGGGGAGATAGCCACGTTTAAACAGCATCCCCATGGACAGACTCTTGGGGAGTCACAATAAATCAGACCAAAACCGTCTTAACTTTGTTCTCTCTTTCCACAAAGCCAGAACAGGTTGATCTGTACCTAGAAGGCAACATCCTTCCAAAAGAGGATAACCCCACATATTTCGGAGTAAAATTTGACAAAAGGCTAACATGGGGCCCCCACATTGAAGACACCCAAAGGAAAGCTACCATGAGGCTCAGACTTATGAAGAAACTTACTGGAACAAGCTGGGGTGCAGATACCAACACTGTACGACAAGTATACACAGGATACGTACGACCAAAACTGGAGTATGGCATGGGAGCATTCTCCACTGCAGCCAAATCAAACCTACACAAACTGGATAAAATACAGAACACTGGTCTCAGAATCATCACTGGAGGTATGAGAAGCACACCAATTAATGAGCTGGAGGCAACTTGTGGCCTCGAGAGCTTGAGCCTTCGAAGGGAAGAAAAGGTGCTTACCCTAACAGAAAAATTTAAACGCATGAACAACCCCATGCACAGTATAGCAAATAACCAAAAACCGACTGAAAAGACAAAGCTTTCACCATCTATCAAAATTATACTACAAAAAAAAAAAAAAAAAAAAAACAGTGACATCCTTTCTAAAGATCCTTCAACATGGGAAATGATCCAGACATACAGCATAGACCTACAGCCTGAATAGACAGTCACAACAATAATTCCAGGCATAGCCAGAAAGGCTGAAGAGTGTGACCTAGTACTGCGTGCAAAGTCCCTTGAACATGTCTACAACTGTTATCCAAAACCCGAATGGACACACGTTTACACCGATGGATCATTGGAGGGAGCAGACAAAAATGGAGGAGCTGGATCGGTCATCATGCTACAAGATGGGACCACAGTAGAAACGTCATGCGCCTCCGGAAGACTCTCAACAAACTTCAGAGCAGAGCAGCAAGCAATTATTGATTCAGCCAAAGTGTTTGGGGAAAGGAAAATTAAAAACAGCAAAATTGTTTTCTTTTGTGACTGCATGTCAGTCCTCCAGGCGACTCATAGGGATCCACGAGACAACGTGGAAAGAGAACTGACCCGTCAGCTAAACAGACTCACAGAAAACAATCAAATTGTTCTCCAGTGGATCCCGGCTCACTGCGGCATACCAGGAAATGAGTTAGCAGACAGACTTGCAAAAAAATGGAACAAAGGAGAAACAACACGCCCATTCATTGTCCTTACCAGAAATCAGAACAGTTGTCAAACGAAAATACAAGGGATTGTGGAGAGAACAAACTAACAGTAAACATCCGCAAAACCCCATCAGCAGACTCAACAGAAAGCAACATACAACAATTTTCTGTCTACAAACAGGACACTGCAGGCTCAACTACCACATACATAAAATAAAGATTGTACAGTCCCCGCAGTGTGACAGTCAAATAGGACCCCAAACACCTGAGCACATTTTGCAGACCTGCCCACTCTACCTGCAACTTCGAAAAGACACCTGGCCTCAAGAGCAAAGTGTGCAGAGCAAGCTATAGGGAACCATGCAGGACCTGCAGCTGACATGCGAGTTCATAGAGGCAACCCACCTGATGATCTGATCTGAGCATACGAAACCGAACGCAAATAAGAAGAAGAAGAAGAAACAGCATCCCCGAAGGGGGAGATTTGGGTTATAATTGCTTGGCCACGTTATGAGAATGAATCCAAATATGTCTGCCAAAACAGTACTTACATGGATGCCAGGAGGAGACAAAAGGGGCGCACAAAAAAAAAAAAAAAAAGCTTGGAGACGAACTTTGGAGAGTGATCTGAATGCGGCATCTCTGATTTGGAAAACTGCACTGACGATTGCACAGGGCAGGGAAGCATGGGAAGTCTTCTCTGAAGCCCCATGTGCCATAAGGCATAAAGAGAATTGATGATAATGAATTCTGATGACGTGACAAGGTTTTGTGCGCCATACAAAGTGGCTTAGAATTACAAGTCGCCAAGAGACCTAGAAAGGACTCCTGCAGTGTTAATGTTACAAAAAGAAGACAGACCCAAATACTGTAGCGAGCGGTGACAAAGTCGTCTGCCGGCGAGCCAGTGGGCGACCAGGTCGCCGATGTGAGTGTTTACATAAAAAAGCTCCGGTTTCCTATTTTATAACACGCATGTATAAGATTTACGCTTCAGTGATTATGAGAAGTGCATTTGCAACACAATAGAATCCTTTCAGGATGTTCACCAGAAATGCAGCGGTAAGGTATGTTGGTTTGACAATGACAATTTCTGCCATAAACTTATGTAATAATATGCTGTTGCAGTTCTACGTTAGGATGTAGCACTCCGCAATCAGCATTATCAAATGCCTTGCTCACTAGCGTAGATGATCATCATGTTTCTTAATTTCTTGCGATCCAAAACAGAATATTTGTTAATATGCAGATGCCAATCCATACCATGACAACAGGCTGTTAAGAATCTTCACGCAAATGCAGTAATATATTTGACAAAATATTGTTGAATTAAGAATCGACATCACAGGACTCCGGACATCCCATAAGCACTCCGTCCCCATCTTCAGCAGCAATAGAAGAGTTCCAGTTCCGATGGCACCAGTAACTGTATATTTGTCTCGCCTTTCCCCTGAGAACTGTGAAATAATATTTGCCATATTTGACATAATATTCAATGAGCAAACAGACGTTTGAAAACAGAACTTGTATATCTAATACAGGGGTCGCTTAGCTTCCTTTCAAGTTTCACAGGGTAAGTTTCCGGCCCCTACAACTTTAGACATGTAGCTGAGTGCCAGAGCCCCAGAGTTTCGGCGCACAGAATAAGATGAAGACCAAGCAAAATATGGATAGCCGGCATTAACAAAAATGTAACAACAAAAGTCGAACACACCAGGCACATTGCATTTTAGTCATATAAGTAATGTCGTGTGAATTCAGTGTAACAAACATATACTCGGAGATCTCACTTAACACTATACATCCCAATAAGGACCCTCAGGGTTGAACAGGATACTCTGGAAATATTACTATTACTACTACTACTACTACTACTACTACTACTACTATTACTACTACTACTACTACTACTACTACTACTACTACTACTACTACTACTACTACTACTACTACTACGACGACGACGACGACGACTATTACTACTACTACTACTACTACTACTACTACTACTACTACTACTACTACTACTACTACTACTACTACTACTACTACTACTACTACTACTACTACGACGACGACGACTACTACTACTACTACTACTACTACTACTACTACTACTACTACTACTACTACTACTACTACTACTACTACTACTACTACTACTACTACTACGAACACAGCACACACAAATACCTCTCTAATCGCTTCTAGTTCTAGAGTTTTGGAAACCAGAGTGGGATGATGCGGCGGGTGAACAAGGAAAAATTAGTGTACAAAAGTACAAGAATCAGAATATATCTAGCACGTTTTGATTGACCAGTTGCTGTTCTCGTTTTTTCCCCCATAACCTTGGAATAGTTTATCTACTCCTGCAAAGGTGTCTTTCATATAAATTCACCGCTATTTCTACCCCACCCCTACTACCTATATGGGTTCCGGGGTTCCATTTAGGACGGGGGGGGGGGAAGGGGGGGGGGGGGATAAAGTAGAGTAGAACCACTACTCTTTTGTTAACAAGAATGTCGTAACATGCGACTAATAAAGATTTTGCTGAAATCAGATGTATAGGACGAAAGGCGCAGATATGGCAGCCTAGATGTAAGCCATAAGATAACGTGCCAACCGTCCTTTTAAGGGTGAAAGAAGAAGAAGAAACAGAAGAATAAGAAAAATAATAATAAGAAAAAGAAGAAGAAGACAAAGGAAAAGAAGAAAAAGGAAAATAATAATAAAATCTGCAATGGTCCGTGAAGTTGATTTGGCCACGAAAAGCAAATACCGTTGCTATCGCAAGCTGGCATGTCACGATAACCGTTAAGAAGCAGTGTTGCCACTTTAAATGTTTTACATCCAGATTTAGATGTTTCCCTTGCATTTAGATGGCGTTTTTGACGTTTTGATGGTAGATGACTTTCTAGAAGTTTTTCATTTGAGTGAATTTATCAAATCTAACCTAAGAAACAGGATGAAATTTGACCTCCCAAATGCTATCTTGACAATAAGATTCGGCCTGATAAGAGTAGGAAAGGGCTGTTCCACTTATCAGTTCCCTGATTGGGTATTAAAAGAAATTGGAACAGCTAAAGCATACCAGAGTCATTTTGGATCTGAAGATTCAACTTCATCATCCAAGCTAAGTTTATCATGTGGATCTTGATCTTGTAAGACAGACTTCGGTAAAGATGAGGACATGATTCTATAAGTAAGTCATATCAATTGCTATGTAATTTGTGACTCTTTCCATTTGGATCTTTTTTTCTAAATGTTTTTAACGCAAATTTAGATGTTTTTAGATTTTTTGACTCCGTTTTGGATGTTTTTTGTCAAAGAAAAGTGGCAACACTGTTAAGAAGAATCTGGCCACTAGGCAGACGTAGAGGGATCAGAGACACGGAGAAGATGTAGATGTAGTCATCATTAGAGCGGAGTTGAAGTGTTTTCTTCTTACTGCACTGACCATCTGCAATTTATTATGGCTTGTAGTTAATTATATCAAACATCTGACTGCCGTGATTGCGCCTGTTGCACGGGACAAGTAAGTGAAGTTACTGAGAAGTAATTTTCATCTTGTTAACTGTTTTAGTTCTATAAGTGGAAGGAAAGGAAAGAAGAGAATGGATTGAAAATGTAACGGCAAACTCTGTCAACACGGGGAATTGATGCACTTAGTAAAATTGTACTTCAACGTACACCTGTCTGTTCACAAAATTGTATTTATTAATAACAAAAAAAAAAACAAAAAAAAAAAAAGGCTGTGCTTAGTTACTGCTATAAATTTATAACACCACCGCTGCGCAAATTTGATTAATTAGCTTGGACAAAAAAACAAAAAAACGCTTTTCAATCGCGGGTGATTATTTTAATCTCAATAATGATAATGAAATTGGCAATTTGATTGTTGGAGGCGGGGCGGCAATTCGAAAATGGACTCATCCAAAGTTTCAGTTACGTAGAGGGGTATACGAATGTTAGAAGGGCTTAGGTGGGACATTGCACAGAAAACTTTTTGGAAAAAACTGATACAGGTAGGGGATCAGTTTGGCCAAGAAAGCTTTTATAATTGTCATTAAATATTAAATGAAAGGCTTCAAGTGTACCTATAGTCTTTGCTGTATTATTTTTCTATTTGAAGTCAAATTGGAAAGGAAAAAAACTACAACATTTACAGACCAGAGCATTAAATTATACAGCTGTGGCAGAAATGCACAAGTCTGAATTTTCAGACACAAGGGAACAATAGACTCAGGTAAAACTAATGTGCTCCCTAGATTCTGCCCACATACACACTACCTCACTTCTGATTGGTAGACCTTGAGCCACCTGACCTTAACACAAGGTTACAGGGATGTTCCGCAGTACCATTATTGTATGTTATATATTTCTGCATGTCAGCGCTTTTAACACTTCAAAAACATGGACAAACTGGGTCTAACATAACTCCCCTAGAAAGTGCTACAACCTATGTCACAGGCATTCTCTTTCTTGGAATAAAAACGTAAATGCAAGACAACCCAGAAAGCAAACAACATAGTAGCACACCTGTAACCTGCAGGAAAGTAGACCAGCCCAACAAACTTGTGAATGAAATGTGATCTACTTTGGTTGGGGAGACTGACTTAAACCTAACCCAAACTCAGAACAAACTTACATCGAATGGGCCTCATTGACTCTGCTCATGTTTTTAAGGTAGAAAAGACCCTTTTCCATGCCTTTAAGCATATTGGGTATACAGGACTAGACCTAAATTTTATAGACTGAACGACACTCAGTGGGTGATGTGGTCACCATTATGCCGCCCTTACTTCCAAGGACACCTTCTGGTACACATTTAAGGCTGGGTTGATGTGGAGCCACGATCATGTTTGAAAAAAATTCCAGCTCCATCAGGACCGAACCCACTGCCTTCAGATCTGCAGGTGAGCTACACGACCATGGCTACCTTGTGGTTAGGGTATACCAAAGCAAACTCTGGAGCATGTCTTACAGGATTGCTCAGATCTTGCCAGTTGGAGAGAGAAAATCTGGTTTACTGATCAACCCAGCAAATCAATTAAAAGGCAGGAATGAAGACCTCCAGTGCTCCTTTCAGTTTTTGACCCATTGTGTAGTAGATCTGTAGCAAATGTTGATCACTGATAAAGATGAAGTTATACTTCTCCAGATGGTTTGCTGTACATGCTGTTTCATCCCCTGAGGATCCAGTTTAGGATAATACAGATAAACATGTATTCTGTCATCTGCAGGTTGTAGAAAAAGCTTTGGATGTTCACTGCAGAGTTATTTGGCCAGATTCATGACCAGTGATTACTCAGCTGTTGACAGAATCATGTTGAGATCAGGGCATGGGTTTGGGCATTTAATGCTCAGGCTGTTGATACTGGCATCGTTGGTCTGTGGAATCCTAGCTGAATGTGGTGGCCTGTTAGTATATGAAAACTTTCATCCGGTAAGAATTGTTTTATCATGTTAGCTGTTAGTGGGATGTCTCTGTTGGTTGGTTGTGCCAACGGCTTTCAGTGGAGGAGTGTACTTGGGAGGACACTAGCATTATCCTACAATGAGGAAATGCCACATGGAAACTTTATACATATCTACCATATTGCCCAGTTTTGTGCTATGAAGTAGAATACCTTCATCCCTGACCTTAACTGGTATCAACATGGGCCGTGATTTCCATACCTCCCTACAGCAACAGTGTAACACTATCGTATCTGCAACAATTGATTAAAATGAAACAAATAAATGAATCCTTTAAACTGAAACACAGTCGACTACATTCAGAAATTGTATGTTTCACTAGGGTGAACACAAGGTGAAGACCATGTTCATTTGTCTGCATAATTCTGTTCTAAACCAGTTTATAGTGGCTGCTTCCATCTTCTTCTTCTCTTCCACCTTGTACCTCATCGAAGTGTCAGGGGGAGATGTAATGTTCGTTGATGCGCTCTGTCAAGAGCACTATTGAGACTGATGTTCATTTCTGTAAGGCTGTTCTTAATGCCCTCCCTCTATACCCGTTGTAACGTTTTAGTGTGGCTCGCTGTGGCAGATAGTACCAGGGCATTCTTGTTAGGGGTCCAAACCACTTCATTTGTTGTTCTTTGATGACCTTTAAGACTGGCTTTATTCCTAGCATTCGTCTGATTTCATGATTTCGTATTCTGTCTTTCCTTGAAACTCCTGCAGCTCTTCTAAGGCATTTCATCTCTGTTGTCACAATTTTACGTTCATTGGAGGATGTAAGTGCTTCCATAAATCTCAATAATCTGCAGTTAGTTGGCTGAGGTGTAAATAATTTGAAATGCTTTGTCCTTGTTTGACTGACTGCTGTTTTGAGCCAGACGTATAATTGTTGCATAACTTCATCTCCCAGAAAGTTCAGATGGACATAATTTGTGTGTGTGCACTGACATTTCTATTGTAATTGTTTTGAGTGGCTTGCAGTGGAGCTTAATAAAACCACCTGAATATCCATGAGAAAGCAACATTTATTTCAATTTCTGTTTGCAGCATGTCACTGGAACAAATATTTATAGCATGGCTAATGTTCACATTAGGCCATGCTTGTACTGCATTGGTGCAAAACTTCAAATGGATGTATAGATGGTGAAATGATGTTATGCAGCATTTGTATGACTGGCTCAAAACAGCGGTCATTGAAACTTTTTAGGCAGTCATGTCTTTTATCAGATTTAAAACTACTGTAATTCCTATGCCACCAGTTAAAGATAGTGTCGTCGTATGCCAAATCTAATTGTATTTTACCAATTTAAAAAAGCCTGTAATGCTGCGTATGTGAGCAGAACTGATCGAAGACTGGAGAAAAAGGTCACTGAACAAATTTCACCGTGGGTGGTAAAAGCAGTACAAAACACTAAGAACAACAGCAGCAGCAACTCAGCAACAATGAAACAGGTGACTAGTTGAAAAAAATCACGTATCAGGCGTTGCATGCCACATTTTGAATTCTGGGCACATTGTAAACAAGGACAATGCGTTTTGAATTGTTTACACCTCACCCAACTGCAGATTGATGAGATTTATGGAAGCAACCACTATAAACCGGTTGAGTCCAGAAATATATAAATATTCAAATATATGAAATAAGGGTTCGCCCTGATATGGGACAGTTCAGTATGATGATGATTAATCTCGTCATCGAACCCTACGACCCTTAGTGCAACTCAGTACGTGAATACACACGTATAAACGAGCATGAACGCATGAGCGAGGCGTAGCTTGGTCGAGGACAAATGGGCTTCACAAAGGTTGACCAACCACGGCGTGAACTCGGTAGCACAGAACAAAACGGGTGGACAGGCTAAACTCTGGACATTCTGGACTTGACGCTTGCTTGTGTGACTGCTTTGTAGCTAGACGTGGGACAGGAGTTAAGATTGTGCTAGATTTAGGGACAGTTCATTTTGACTTGTAGAAAGGTACCAGTGTAGTTATTAGCTGTAACACGTTCTGTTCGTTGTGTCATTAAATTTATTTAATTCATTACAGAATAGGTAGCATGTGCTCTAGTTAGATCTCAGTTAACACACGATTTAAGGTAGTAGCTAGACCGTGTCAGTAGTTGTAACTATAAGCCAGACCATGCATTGTTGGTGGCGTTAGCACTGTCGACGCACCTAGGCCTACACATGGCGTATGCCATAGCGTCTTTGGCATTGGGAAACCGCGGGTTGAGCTGGCGCTGTACTGGAGAGTGGTAGCGGCTCAGAGCTTATTTCATGAAAGTGTAAAGGCGCCTCTAAACGATTTTAAAGTTAGACGTGGCCTGGTTTCAGAATAAGGAGCGCTACCTCTCCTGATGTGTACCACCACTTCGTTTGTATCTTTGATAATAAAGATTGTGTGTGTGTTGCAACCAGTGTTTTGCTTGAGTGTGTTTGTCAGCAGTGTTTTCCTGTCATTAGCCTAAAGCAGAGACAATGGAATCGAACCCTAGACAATTAGGTTCCTGACACATGCCATATTTTCTGGGCACATTGTAAACAAGGACAATGGGTTTTAAATTGTTTACACCTCACCCAACTGCAGATTGATGAGATTTATGGAAGCAACCACTATAAACCGGTTGAGTCCAGAAATATATAAATATACAAACGGACATGGTCTTCCCTTTGAATTCACCTCACTGAAATTTTTTGAATGTATCAATTGTATATTGCAGTTAAAAGGAATAATTGATTTGCTTCACTTTAATCAGTTGGTACTTTAGTATGCATCTGGAAGAAACAGTGAAATATGAGAGGCAAGGAATTGTGCAATCTGTTGTTTGTGTCTTCTTTGTTTGAATTCACAACAGGGAAACATTACTTTGATGTTGGCGAGATGTCCCTGTAGGTTTATTGTGCTGCTGCAGATTGTTTCTTTCAAGATGTCATTGTCAGGATTAACACCTTGTGGTTGACAATCCTACATGTAAAAATCCCAGTACACCCTGTTCAACCGTAAGGTTATTTTGGGGGCCTTGACGTTTACAGAGTAACCTGAAGTTCGGAACAGGCAGGGGTGATTACACGTTGGATCATTATGAACACCTGTAAAGTAGACCTAACTCATTAGGTGGGTTATTTTTTGTGCACCTAATTGCTTATACAGTGGGTTCCCCCTTTTTTGCTAGAGTCATAAGATATTGTCCATGAACAAGAAATTTCGGTAAAAGAATGTCCTGAAGTTCGGAACAGGCAGGGGTGATTACACGTTGGATCATTATGAACACCTGTAAAGTAGACCTAACTCATTAGGTGGGTTATTTTTTGTGCACCTAATTGCTTATACAGTGGGTTCCCCCTTTTTTGCTAGAGTCATAAGATATTGTCCATGAACAAGAAATTTCGGTAAAAGAATGTCCCTTCCCCCCCCCCCCTTTCCCCCCTCCCCCCCCCCCCCCCCCCCCCCCATTACTTTTCTGAAACTGAATACTTTTCTAAAAAAGGGAATCATATTTGATTCTCTCTGTGAAAAAACAACTGTGGTTCTAACTCTTGTAAAATTCTCCAAAGAATGAAAATTGCAACCAGTCTTTATTTTGTCTATAGTTGCATATGTCCAACTGTTTTGTCATTTGTGATTGTGATGTTGTTAAGATAATTTATGCTTTGGATTGACATTTTTTTATGATCCTTACTGTGTGTATTCTTCTTCTTTGCATTCAAAGGCTTAAATTTGTGTGGAAAGTTCTAGTTTTTTCTCCACTTCTGGACTTGTCTTGTTCCAGAACTTGAGTTTTGCGTGCACATCTGTTTTACAGATCTGAATTACTTGTATAAATACTGATGGTTGCTAGCCTCTCAGGCAGATGTACTTTGACATAGAAGGAAACGCCCCTAATTAGTTGACTTTTACGATATGCCGGTTAGAAGAGCAGTGGGTTTACCCCCCCCCCCCCCCCCCCCCCCCCCATTGGTACTCCAGAACCCACACAGGGATAATATGTGTATGGTTCCACTTCTTGAAATGTTTTATCACTTCTGAGATATTAATAAGAGAACTCTTTTAAACAGGTTGATTCAGATAAGATATGCATCAAGCGCTATAAAACTACGGGTAAGTGTCCTAGAAGGTTATTACATTTCAGTTTATGGAATGATAGTACATGTAGATGGAGAGCAAGGCATTGATTTTTTCTTTACTATGTGGCTAGCTGCTAAACTGCCAAACTGGATGTTTTTGTATCCGCACTAAGACAGATTTGTTATAATTGATTGATTTCTAGGTCAGTTCAACCTAAATTGGGTACCAGAATGTGTCCTTGGGAAGAAATGGCGGTCTGCACGATGTTAACCACATCACATATCGAATGCCTTTTGGTCTGTAGGTAGACCGTCATATGTCCGATATGCTAGTGGCACAAGAAGATTCCTGTACTTATTTTACTTCCAGATAAAAATTTGATGCCGTTGGACCAATAGAAAACCCAACAAACAAATCGACAGTGCAGAATGTATCTGACACATCTGTTCATTTACAAGACTATAAATATAATGACACAGAACAGAATACATTTGAGTAGATAATACGTGCAGTACAAAAGGTCTTAGCTTTGTAAAAGTAAAGTAAAGATCTCTTTTCCCGCCATCAGGCATATAGGGCTAGACCTATATTTTATAGACCAATCGGCATTCGATGGGTAATTTGGCCAGCATCAGGCCAGCCGCCTTTACTTCCCAGGGCTCCATCTGGAACCCATTCAAGGCTGGGTTGACATGGGAGCCAAGGTCATTTTTTAAAAAAGGTGCCATCAAGGCCAAACCCATGATCTTCCGATCCGCAGGCGAGTGTCTAGCCGCTGAACCACGGCAGCTCCGATTTAAACTTTGAAAATATGTTTATTATTTATTGTTGTTTTTAGCGATTCGGTTCTTGCTAAATAAAAGCACACAATAATCAGATACCTTTTAAAGAAATAACACTAACAGTGTAATAGCATAATTTTTAGCCAGAGCAACTGGACCATTTTTGTAAAAAAAAATTTAATAATGAGAAAAGTAGAAAAAAGTGACATCGCCTGACATAAAATAAATAGACGATGTGCTCAGTGCAGGATATTGACACATTTGCAGACCTTTCTTTACATGATTCAGAAGCACAGAGCGTAAATACTAAGAAATTAGAATTAGAAAACGTCTTGAACGAAGAGAATGTACATGTATGCTGCCTACAAGAGACTTATCTCAAACAAGATATGGCCTTTAAGATCAGAGGCTACCAGTGTTTCCGATCTGACCGCAAAGACAGGAGAAAAGGTGGAATTCTTACCCTGGTCAAAAATAACATCCTTGCGGGCCGGATCGAAACATACATGGAAGGTGCTGAGTATCAAACACTTGAGCTCAAGTTAGAAAATACAGATTTACATCTAACCAACTATTACTGTCTGAGCGACCGCCCTCAGGCACTGGATACAGTACTAATAAATGAAAAAATGATCATTTGTGGGGATTTTAATAGCCATTCCCAAAGTTGGGGATACGATCATATGGACCAGAGAAGAAAAGAAACTAGAGGACTGGCAAGATGAGAATAGGTTCATCCTCGTTAATAAGCCAACCGACCCACCAACCTTCTACTCTAGAGCATGGCATACCACCTCGACACCAGACCTAGCCTTTCACTCACCAGACATGGAACTGAATGTTACCAGAACTGTTGGGAAGCAACTAGGAGGCAGTGACCACCGGCCAGTCTTTCTAACTATAGAAAGCCAGTCTGTAAGAGAGAGCAGCACACTGCCAAGGTGGAATTTTAAGAAGGCAGACTGGAAGTTGTATCAGCTTCGCACAAATGTTCTGCTGGAAAATCTAAACACAGATAACGACGTAGAAAAAGTAGTCCAAGAGTTGAGCAAACGCATGCTGCAGGCAGCCCTAGAAGCAGTTCCAAGAGGTGCGCGTAAACAATACAAACCGTACTGGAATTGCGATCTGGAGCAACTGCACAACAATATGGAAACAGAAAGAAAACAAGCTGAGACCAGACCTTGTCAAGAGCAGTTTAACAACTACCAACATTCAAAGGCCAAATTTCAAAGAGCCAAACTGCAGGCTAGACGGGCAAGCTGGCAAGAAAAGACAAAGTCTCTAAACTTAGAAAGAGACACAAGGAAGTTGTGGAGGTTAATTAAGCAAATTAATGATGAGAATACAGGAAGAAATGGTAATATTGCACTATGCAAAGAGGGAGCCATCCTAACAAGAAAACAGGCAGCTGACCACTTTGCAGATTCCTTTGCAGAAGACAGCAACATTAATGTCAGCCCAGAGAAACAGCGAGAGGTTCAAGAAAACAAACAACATATAAGACAAAAAGATATAATTCCTGAGGCACTGGTGGCAGCACTTACATCCAGCGAGTTAGAGTTAGCAATATCAAAGCTGAGAATGGGAAAATCACCTGGAATTGATGGTATCACCAACGAAATGACCAAGAACCTTGGAACAACTGCCAAAAAAAAGCTGCTACAGATCTTTAATCATTGTTGGACCAGTGGCAAAGTTCCTCAAATATGGAGAGAAGCAATCACAATACCTCTGCTTAAACCAGGAAAGGACAGTTCTGATGCCTCCAGCTATAGACCGATCAGTCTTACCAGCTGCCTCTGTAAAACAATGGAACGTATTGTCAACCTTAGACTCCAATGGTACTTGGAAAGTGAAAACATTTTCACGCCGCAGCAGGCAGGATTTAGACAGTGCTACTCCACAGAAGACCAGACAACTTACCTTTCACAAGAAATTGAGGATGCCTTCCAGGAAAAGAAGCTAGTGCTAACGGCATGGATAGATCTGAAGAAAGCCTTTGACAAGGTCTGGAAAGAAGGTCTACTGAAGAAACTGGTTTGATATAGATTAACATGGAGAAAACACATCAACAAGCAGTATGAAATCAACACCTATAGCTCGTGATGGAGAAAATGGGGATTTACCCAAGCACTGAGTGAACGCAGAGACACCACCATTGCAAGATGACTTTTCAGGAGTACCAAGCAGAAAAGTTTCACCTAGTATGCCCCAAATGTCACCCAAGCACTATGAATGAAAGATTCCAAAAAGTTTAGCTTTGGGACGACTAAAGAGAAGTAGTTTTATCCACCAGGCCAAACGGCTCGGCAGACAAACCACTGATTTACCTGCAACTGATAGATCCTTAAATGCTGTCTCAGAACGGACCCCCTGGAGAGAGGAGTATAAGTTTCCAATACACATCAAGACTGAAGTGAAAGGGGTATTTGACATGGAAGAACAAAACAGTGTGCAGCGCAAAACAGCCACCCTCAGTCTACTTGATGATGAATACCCGCAGAACTTTTGGGTCCGTGTTTACACAGATGGGTCAGCAGAAAGCGCAGTCAGAAACGGAGGTGCGGGAGTGTACATTGAGTATCCTAATAATACCAGGGATACAGCCAAATTACCAGCGGGAAAGCACTGTCACAACTATGATGCAGAAGTTCAAGCCATCAAGATAGCGGCAGAGAAACTACTAAATACAGGGTATTTTTCACAACCAGTGGTATTCCTGACAGATGCAAAAGCAGTACTTCAGTCACTCCAGTCTGGAAAATTACCAAGCATACGGACACTATTATCCGAACTAGGCAACCGCTGTAAATTAGTAATGCAGTGGATACCTTCCCACTGTGGAGTTCCCGGAAACGAAAAAGCTGATAAACTAGCCAAGAAAGGTGCGACTGAAGAACAACCTGACATACCAGTCTCTTATCAACAGAAGAAGAGAATGATCAAATCAATCAGAATGCCACCGAAACTGGCACAAGATGATTACCATATTATGGACAGACCAGAGCAAGTCATTATCCTTCGCCTTAGAACAGGGCACAATCGACTTCGCTACCACATGTACAACAAATTTAAGATTGGCCAATCAGCCATGTGTACTTGTGGACTGGCACCTGAAACAACAGATCACATCCTTCAAGACTGTCCCAGATTCAACGCTTTCAGGCAAAACCTTTGGCCAAAAGAGACACTTGTGGAAGTCAAACTTTACAGGCCGCTTAGTGAATTACAAAAGACAGTGAAATTCATACTAGAGACAGCTTTGCAGATATAGACAATTTATTTCATGCGAACGAAAGAAGAAGAAGAAGCACAGAGCAATATACGTTTTCTTCTTCACTTCCTCTTTGACTGCTTTGAGAGTTGGGGAAATAAGGTTGTACTTCTTGCTCTTCTGACTGCCTCAACCTAAAGACATTGTGCTGTTGTAGTTTCTCTGAAATAAGAAAGTAGAAGGATAGAACAGGAAATCAACATAAATAATTTTCAAATGCGTTGGAAAGAATTCAGAATGTGATGGCATCCGAAGGAAACCCTACAATGAATGTTGATAAAGAGACCGAAGATGCTGAACAGCATGGTTGGTCTGATGCAAGCCCTACATTAAGTATGAAAGGCACCCTAAGGATTATGATAAATAGGAAGATTTTGAAAAGATTGTGAACACCTGGGCAGTTTCAGAAGAGTTTTGGAGGGCTTTTGCTTCATAGGAAGCTTAACAAACAAACTTTTATTTTTAAAGGGTTACAAATTGGGCATGCAGGCCCATCTGACATTCGGCCGCTCTAAGCACTCATCTTTCAGAGTACAATGCCTGTTATCGATAATGCATGTTATGTTTATAATAACAAAATATACATTATAGAATAATGCATACACACATGTATGCACAATCATACACACTCAAACACACACGCACATACACATACTCTTACATTCTGTAATACATATACATACTCTTACATTCTAATATATACACACTCATATACAGACATACATAATACATACATTTCAGACAGAACATACAATACATACTTAGAGACAGAAGAGCATAATTATGTTACTTCACCTAGTTTCTTCATGTCAAAGTATATCTTGCTGTAAGCTACTTGATAGATAATGGGTACAGAGCTTAGGGAAGACCAGGCTAAAGATGGAACACTGATATCAAAAACCACCTTAGAGAAATGAATGCTGACTTACATAAAGCAGATAATCCTTACAGTTCATCCCAAGACTTCATTAACCCTTTCATCCAGAGAAGCAGAAACAATGAAACTTTCGGTTGGGTCAGTTCCACGTTAATATCACTTTTCCAACTTGCCAATTGTAGCCTGTTTACTAGATGTATAATTAATGCAGTTGGCTGATGTTTAGGAGGCCAGCAAATGAATAAATTAACTAACTACAGCATTTAGAGGGGTCTCCCTTTGTGCTAAATGTTTTTTTTTTTTTTTAGAAAGTCAAGATGTCAGATTTTCTTGTAAGCCTCAGCAGTAAAGGTCATTACATGAATCATCTGATACATTTTTTTTAAAAATGCCACCCCCAGTTTCTGTTTAATGATTACTCCTGTCATATATTTTTATATTTCAAAGGATAATTTTAAAATATTGATGAACACATTTTAAACGAATTTAGTAGGGACCTGTGTACACATTATTGTGGTTATGGATTTTATTTTTATTTTTTAGGAATCTTAACGGGTTCATTATTTTTTTTTTTTAGAGTAGACAGGGTGAAAGGGTTAAGATAACTGGAGGAACAGAAGAAGTAGGAGGAGGAGAAAAAAAAAAGAATAGGATGAAAACAAACAAAAAGAGAATAAGAAGTGAGATACTGTGAAAAAAGTGAAGATTAGTGTTAGCCTTTTTTTTGTGGACTTGCAGTGGATACATCTTTACATTCTTGAGTACATTGCAATTACTTTCTTGTTTGCAGAGTTCAGCCTTTGTTTGCATAAGTGTTTATCCACTTGTTTAAGTGCAGCCTCTCCATTGTTGACACTGTTCTTTGGTAATGGAGTTTAGAGATTGTACATACAGGATGTTCCTGAAAGGTTGTCCATCTGTACAATGTAATTTTCTCATTTGCCCCTTAGCAAGCATGTTGTTTTAGGCAACTAACTAACAGTTTGCTGAAATCAGTTATATTGGGCTGCAAGTAGCAGATATTGCAGCCTAATTAATTGTAAACCACAACACAATATGCCAACTGCACTTAAAGGGTAAACATAGAAGAAGAAGACATTACTAATTTGTAACCATGTAAGTGGGGGGGGGAAGGGTATTGGATTGGCTATCTAGATGTAGTGGTTGACCATGGATATTCTAAATTTGGTGCCATGTAGAAACTCAGATGGTGGTCATTTAGAGAGTTAGCTGGAGGGGTAGCTGTCTTAAAAAAAAAATGCCCTTAAACTCTGTACCATGGCCATAACCTCTTCCTTCCGATGCACTTTGGGATTTTTCTAATTAGAAAGGTACCATATATTCTTCTTCTTCTTGTTCACCATCTGTAAACTCTGGCGGAAAGTTCTGGTTGTTTATCCACTTCTGGACTGCAGTCCTGTTCCAGAATCTGAGTGTTGTGTGTGCCATCTTTTTTTTTTTTTTTACAGATCTGATTCATTTGTATGCAGACTGCTGGTTCCTTGCCTCTCAGGCAGATGCACTCCGACTTCGAAAGAAGCTCCCAATTAGTCAGACTCTTACTTATGACATGATTTTGAGTGAGCAGTGGGTCTGTTCTTGGTTTCCCTATTATAGGGCCCTGAAACCCACACAGGGAGCATCATATATTATAAGTTTACGAATTTTTCACGGCTGTTTATAGTTTTTATATTGGTTACAGTTACATATTATCCAAATCCTTTCACTTTTTTTGGGGTGACAGGCAGTATTTTCTGTGAATATTTTTTTCTTTAAACTTGAGAACAGGTTTTTATCTTCACTGTGTTTTTAGACAGATATGCTGTTATTTTTTGATCATAATTTTTGTTCATTGTTAAAAATTAGAAAACATTTTGTTTTATCATTAACTTCTTTTTTTGGTTTTCTCTCCCCCAGAATGTATACAATTTGTGAGGTCATATGACCAAAAAGATTTACCAGCAGATTATCCCAGAAGGCCTACTGGCATAGACAAACCCGAAGATCTCCATCTATCTAGCATTAAGTATGTTATTGGGCAAAAGGTCCACCCTGGTATAGGTCTCATATGGAAATCCCCTCTTTCAGGTTTGAATAACATAAAGTAGTTTAGTTTCTTATGTTCTTAGGCTGTGTTTTGCTTTTCACAGCCAGATATTGCTTGTTTTGACTTCCCCTATGAGTTCCAGTGTCTCATTTAAAAAAAAATAAAGTGAAGTAAAGGACCCTTTTCCACACCTTTAGGCGTATAGGGCATATAGGGCTAGACCTATATTTTTATAGACTAATCGGCACAAGATGGGTGATGTCAGCATCACACCGGCCGGGTTTACTTTCCGGGACTGCATCCGGTACCCACTCAAGGCTGGGTCCACATAGGAGCCAGTGTCTCATTTTGAGAACAAAAAAGAAGACCCATTGCCCACCCATCAAAATTGGACTAATTAGGAGTTTGTTGAAATCAGATGTGTTGGGCCGAAAGAGCTAGCTAGCAGCATGCCAGCTGACATTTTAGGTGCAAAAACGGAGGAAGAAGAGGCTTTTGTTTTTCAAACAGCTTCTGTGATATATAGGCAGTTATGCAGTAGTTTTGTTGTTGTCATAAGTTGTAAAATCAGAGAGATATGGGAGAACTACTTCAAGTACACAAATAAAGGTACCAAGGCAGTTTCTGTATGTTGGAGGAAAATTTGGGAACATACTGTTTTTTAGACAGTGGTTACTACTGGTAGGGAATTACTTATAGTCTGTTATGTAGAGGTTAATAGTTTTTGTGGTTGAAAGTTTACAATAGTAAATTGAAGCATTTGTCAGGAATGACTTATTGACACATGAAGTAACAGTCAGTCTCACATGACTTATTGAATAGGACACATGAAGAACAGCTAGTCACACATGACTTATTGATAAGCACAATGAAAAAACAGCCAGTCATGCATGACTTATTGATTAGGGCACACGAAGAACAGCTAGTCACACATGACTTATTGATAAGCACACATAAAAAAGGCAGTCATGCATGACTTATTGATTACGGCACATGAAGAACAGCTAGTCACACATGACTTATTGATAAACACACATAAAAAAGCCAGTCATGCATGACTTATTAATTAGGGCACATGAAGTACAGCCTACCTCAAATGGCTTATTGACTGGTGCACACAAAGAACAGCCAGTCACACATGACTTATTGATCAGAACAAATGAGGGGCAACCAGTCACACATGACTTATTGATTAGGGCACATGAAAAACATCTAGTCACACATGATAAGCACACATGAAAAAAAACAGTCAGTCATACATGACTTATTGATTAGGGCACATGAAGAACAGCCAACCTTAAATGGCTTATTGACTGGTGCACACAAAAGAACAGCCAGTCATACATGATTGATTGATTAGGACACATAAAGAAACAGCATAACTTATTGATTGGTGCGCATGAAGAAGAGCCAGTCACACATGACTTATTGATTAGAACACATGAAGAGCAGCCAGTCACACATGACTTATTGATTAGGACACATGAAGAGCTGCTAGTCACTCATGACTTATTGATTAGGACACATGAAGAGCTGCTAGTCACTCATGACTTATTGATTAGGACACATGAAGAGCTGCTAGTCACTCATGACTTATTGATTAGGACACATGAAGAGCAGCCAGTCAAACATGACTTATTAATTAGCACATTTGAAGAACAGTCACACATGACATTGATTGCCACACAAGAAGACCAGCCAGTTATACATGATTTGTCAGTTAGGGCAGTTGAAGAACAGCCAGCCATACATGACTTTTTGATTAGCACACAAAAAGAAGATATACTTTTATTCATGTATATTTACTGGATAAATGTTGCAAATATGACAGTATACAAATACAGTGTGTCCAATCCAAATATAAGTATTTTTTAATAGCTCAAAAATAATTTGATTTTTATAAAATTTAGTACAAATGTTGGCGAGAATGCCATTTTATATAATTTGAATACAACACCATGAATTTCTCGTCACAGTGCATTTCTTGGCCTGTAGGTGGCACTGTACCACAGCTGCAGGATTGGTAATTCATCTGCTTCAAAACAGCATTCATTCCATCAAGGGTTTGTGTTAAGGTCATTGACTATGGTCTGGGTCTCCTCACTGTCAGCAGAAACTAGCTAGAAAGACCTGACCTAGTACAAAAAGAGGCCATGAGACTCATACTTGGCTGAACAAAAGACACCTTCTGCCACACCATGCGTTATTTCCTGGGCGCACCTATGATGGCTACCACTGCAGAAAGCTATATATGACACAAAAGGAATGCGTATCAAAATAGCCTGCTCTTGGATAGCCACGGTTGAAGATTTAATCCAGCAGGTATGACCTAGATGAGATCAGTTATGGAAAAGAAAGAATGAGCCGCCTGCAGACATGCATGGCATCTGTAAGACTGTCATCCTAACATTAAGGTCCTGCAGGGATCAGATTCCTGCAGCTGTAGACACAGAGAAAAGGGCACTGATAGATCAGCATTCACACTCAGAAGACATCATTATCTACACAAAGGGGTCCATGAAGCGCGGATCAAGATTAGCAAGGGCATATACAGCCCAGAGGATAGTGCAATCAAAAAAAAAAAAAGGTCTGTGGCGTTTACCAGGCAACTACATCAAGCATAACCATGGAAATAGCTGCTGCTTCTAGAGCACTAGCATGGGCAGCAGACCAAATAGCCACACATGCAGTAATTATATTAGACTCCATGAACATGCTTTAGAAGATAGCAACAGTCATACACTCTGAATGGGTAGAAAGCATTAAAAAATCACTCTTAACCTCCCTCAGATGGATCCACGCACCTGGTCATGCGGGCGTAAAGGATAATGAGTGGACCAACTGGCAAGCAATGCACCAGCACATGTAAAAAGAAGCATGGACAGAGCAGATATCATCAGTGCTCTACGGACTGGGCTAGTGGATAATGACAGATCTCTGACACTAACATGATTGCATGCCATGAGATTAAATCATGGTAAAGCACATCTATGCCGCCTTCGAGACCAAGATAGGAGACATTAAAACCAGCCTGTCATGGGAAAAATGAAAAGAGGTGCCTTGGAATGCTGCTGCATTGGAGGACTGAGCACATATGGGAATTTCCAGTGTGCAGTGATGTCAGTTGTGATAACTTATTGGGATAATATTCTCTTTATATGTCTTTAAAAAGCAAAATTTTGGGTACAAATCTCATTTTTAAGTGATTTCAAAACAAAGTATAGAGTTAAGGCACACTCTCACACCTTCTGCAAAAGATCTATGAAATCAGTACAGTTAGTTGCTGGAAAGGCAGTGGCTGAAAACGGACTGAGCTAGACTAAAGCATCATAAATGCAGCAGTGAAAATAATGGTTAATTTATCCGGCTAAAAGCATGTGTTGAAGTTTGTGCTGGATATTTTGTGCACAATGTAGGTTAACATTTCATGGTACTTATTGTGAACTTGCCAGCACTGCCAGAGTTCCTGCCGCGGCTGCTCCCACGACCTGTCCTATGTTGAGAGGTGACATGTATTCCTTGTTTTCAACAGTTTAACCGCTGTCTTTTCTCTTGCTGTCCCCGCTTACTTGCTTGATTATTTCCATGTTGTGCTCCTTGCCTGGCAATTCTTGAGTATCAAAACTGGGATGTTTTTGTATTTCTCCGTTCCTTGTCAGTGGCTTCTCAGGAAAGGGGGGGGGGGGGGGGGGGGGGGGGGGGGGGGGGGGGGGGTACGCCAAGGAATGTTGAAATTAAGAAACTTTACTGTTTCGTAGACAGTCACACCTTCTGAGTTTCCCCTTGCAGTACTTCTTACTTGTACATAGGTGCCTGTGGCGCCTTATAGGGACTCAACAACAACATAACCTTCCACAAACATTATATAGATCTCATAACACCCCCACAACATAGGACTAGCTGTGCGACCAGCTCTGGCATGAATGGGAGGGGAAAGAACTGTCATCCTGGAGGCAAGTACTTTCCCCAAAGCAAGTTCCCAAATCGTCATCATTTGTACCAAATTTATAATAGGATAATTTTTGACAAAGTTATTAAAATAGAACAGTGTATTGGGACATGGTATGATGAATCATACAACCTGAAGAGAAATGGCACCTACACATTCTAACAAGTAAACAAACTGATTTTATTATGATCAAAACTAAAACACCGTCCATGAAGCAGAGCGTGTCATCCAAACAGGCGCCATTCATCTATGGTCTGGCAAAATTATAATGTCACCATTTTCTTTAGCTAGGGAAAATGGCATTATTACATATGCAGCTAAGGGTGAACATTAATTCTATTTTAACTTGGAAAAGTACTTATGATACAGTTGAATAATTAAGTTTATGAGGAAAATTGTAGGATTTTATTTTTCATTTCAGTGACTGCCAGAGAAAATTTGCTAGGATTTTTGATTGTGTGGCATTCCAGATTATCCAACATTCTTTTGTGCAATCTTTTGCTTTTCAACACGTCCAATGAATATTTAAAAAAATCGGTGAGAAAGTTCAACAGTGCATTTTTTTAAACAGTAAAATGTCTTCTGTTTGCATTACTCGGTTTTACACCTTTAGGCATAATGGACATAGGCCAGGAACCAATAATCTATATACAAATAAGCCAGATCTGTAAAACAAAATGTGCAAGCAGAAATCAAATTCTGGAACAGTACTACAGTCCAGAAGTGGATGAACAACCAAAACTGTCTGCCATGAGTGTACAGCTGGTGATCACATTAAAGAAGAAGAAATAAACACACAAAAATATGCCTCAGTGAGGATTAGAACCTGTGACCACAAGACCATCAGGCAAGCAGCTACGCTACTGCTGCTTCTGTTTCTTACTACAGAGTCAAATAAAGGACTCTTTCCACACCAGCGACTTATCAAACACATGATGCTATAATCAGTTTGTGTATACTGATCAGCACTCGACAGGTGACATCAGTTATTGTTTTGCAATCATCATCTTTAGCCTGAGCCCTTGGGGTTCACAACTAACTGCAGATATCACCTGCCTTCATTAATCTCTCGGATAGGCCTTCTCTCTCCATTTGGTGACTCCAAGCGTGTATAAGTGTGTCTGACTTGAGCACTCTGATCCCTTGAGGCTCACTGCTGCAAATATCAGAAGCTTCTATTCATCTCTGTGATTTGCCTTTCTTTTCTTTCCTGTTGGTGACTCCAAGTGTTTGTAGATCTGTTGGTATCTCTTTCCACTATCTCCTTGGTCTGCCTTGTGGTCTACTCCCATACTGTATTATCTAACTACCACCCTCTCTCTCTATATATATGCTCCAACCATTGCAGTCTTTTAGCCTTTATGTTGGCAGAAATTATCGGTGATTTAAACAGATTATGAATATCATTATTGCAGTTTTCTTCTTCAGCAGTCCGCGCCTTAGATGTTAATTTGCTGCAGATATCACTTACCTCTATTCATCTCTCTGGTTAGCTTTCTATCTCCAGGCAAGTGTTTGTAGGTCTGTCTGAATATTATCTCCCAATCCTCACCCTCATCTAAAAAGCAAGCCAATTGCTAAATGTCCCTTAAAACATTCTTCACAAAGACTTTGCAGTTACCTGTAACTATGCAATTTTGGTCAAATGGTTCTTGGGCAGTTACATTTAAACGGACAGGTGTTTATAAATAGTCTAAAGCAGTACATGTTAATATTCAATAATACTTCAAGTGTGCAGCTCTGTGTCTCTTAACAAATGTGCAAGAGGGATGTCTTTTATCACCTCTGTGATTTTTTTTTTTTTTTTTGGGGGGCAATAGACTGGATTATCAAGACGGCTACTGCTAACACTGCAAATTCAGTGGACCCCTACAAAACAGCTTGGTGACTTGGACTTAACAGATATTTCTCTCTTATTCTACTCACGGATTCAGATGCAAATAAATTAATACATATACTTGATGCAAGATCACAACTAGGTCTAAAAATCCATAAGGGAAAGAGAATGAGAATAAACCAGGCAAATAGCACACTAGTTTCTCTTAATGCTATACCGCTTCATGATATAGAGTCATACGACTATTTGGACGGTAATGTAAAGATGGAGAAACTGATAGAGATATTAAAATATGAATACAAAAGGCTAAAGCTGCTTTCATAACACTAGGAAATGTGTGGAGGTCAGACGAAATTTAAACCACTACTAAACTTTACATTTTAATTCTAATGTCAAATCAGTACGATAGAATCACTGATGTAGATCTTTGAGAGAGAACTAAACAAGTTCCAGTGGACCAAGAGATAAAAAAAGACGCTGGCATTGGATAAGACACACGTTGAGAAAACATGAGAACTGTGTAACTAGAATATCTTTGTACTGGAATCCGCAGGGGCAGAGAAATAAATGCAGACTCCCCCCCCCCTCCCTAAAAATATGAAGGAAACTTAGAGAGTGAAGTTTAAAAAAAAAGGGGGAGGGGGATGATCTGAGTTGCATGCAGTAGCAAGAGATAGAATGATTTTTATTTATTTCAGTAACTGTTTTGATTTCCAGTTCAGAATAACTGTATTTGAGTTTGTTGTCCTGAAATCTGACCTATTCTGTGACTTGATGATTCCTTTCATTTGTACTATGACTGTCTGCAGTTGACATTTGAGTACCAACTCCAAGTGCAGGAGCGGTCCCTCTTTACGGTAGAGGTACACAGTATGCCAACACATCCTGTCATGGTTTCTAATGGATTTGCTGTTAGTTCCATTGTGACACCAGCTATCTATTGTGAGTGATGGATATAACAGATATACTTTTTGTTGTTGTTGTCCTCGCCATCATTACTGTTCCGACACCCAGGATCATTTTCATCTTTGTAATCATCATTGTCAGCATCACCATCATCTGTACTTAGACATTACCTTTATCCTGACCACCATCGTAATTGTCATTACAGATGCACCACAACCACCCAGGTGATCTGATTATCTATACAGATGGTTCATTGTTGAGAGAAAGAAGTGCCTGTGAGCTCGTAGCAAAAGCCAGTGGAAAATCTTTAGTGCAAGACAGCCTAGCTTATGGACACCTCAACATCTAGCACGAAAATGGAGGTGGAAGGGGTAACTGCAGCTCTCCGGTGGCTAGAGAACAAGATGCATACATATGTATTTGTAACAGACTCTGAAAGCATGCTGGAAAAGGTGAAGACAGGGATGCTTCGAGCAGAGTGGCAAGCTTCACTGGAAAGGTCACGGGCAGTGAGCATACTTTGGATCTTTTCTTCTGGCCCTGCCGATGGGGTGGGCAATAAACAGGCAGACTGATTGGCTGGATACGCACCACTGGGTGGTGAATTAATACATGACAAGGCAGATGTGGTCAAGGCCCTTTGGGAACAAGCAACGGGATCAGTAGAGAAAGAAGATTATTACAACCTGGAGAGAATGAGGCACCTGGATGTAACCAGAGGGTATGGCTGGCTCACTACACTCAGAGAAAAGGCAAGACGGACATTTAACCAGATTGTGACCGGTACCATCAGTACTGGAACTCTGCGCTGGCTGCAGAAGATGAGGACGGAGCATGCATGGGAATGCCCCAAGTGCTGTGAAATCATTTCTTAACTCAACTGAACCACATTAACCATCAACACTGCCATCATGGTCATCATTTTTATGACCATTTCTTATCACAACCCCTGCACTTATCAATACCAAGATGGCTACCACCAGCTTTAATCATCATGGTCACCATTTTTATGACCATTTCTTATCACAACCCCAGCACTTATCAATACCAAGATGGCTACCACCAGCTTTAATCATCATGGTCATCATTTTTATGATAATTTCTTATCACAACCCCAGCACTTATCAATACCAAGATGGCTACCACCAGCTTTAATCATCATGGTCATCATTTTTATGACCATTTCTTATCACAACCCCTGCACTTATCAATACCAAGATGGCTACCACCAGCTTTAATCATCATGGTCATCATCACCATTATCATCACCACCGTCATTATTATCAAGATCATCATTATCCAGTCTCCCACCATCATCATCATTTTTGTAATCACCATTGTGTCATCATAATAATATTACTTATACTTATTATTGTCAGCATTACCACCAACATAATCATCATTGTATTCACCGAGAGTGTCAATAAGAGCCTCACAACAGCCATCAGCATCGAATGATCTTGAATATTACTGTTGTGGGACATTTCTCTCTTTTTTTTTTTTTTTAATGTCCAGAAACCATGAGTTGTTAACCCTATGGCTCGGTACTATGGATATCGCAACCCTTCGGTCTTGATTCCACGATAGATACAGTACATCTGAGAGAAATGTGGCTTTTCTGCCTAACCCCGGGTGTAAACCCGAACTGCAGGGAGTTCGTCACCCGGCCGTGTGCAGTCACGTTTAACCAACTGAGCTAGCGAGTCGGGCGCTGACATTTCTTATAACTGGTGGATGTTGGTTTAAAACCCATACAAACTGAGATAGCTGCCTCTTGCTAATAATTGTAGATAGAGTCTCAGGAAAAACAGGTATAGCCTAAGAGACTCTTGAAATAGATTAAGCTGACTCAGTATCCTAAGGAAAAGAAAAGCTTGTTTAGAGAAACACCCAATTGGTGCCTTAACTTTTCAGTTTTACTTCACGTGCTGGTAACCATGGAAGGATTGGACTTTATTTATAAAGCAGCAAAAAAAATGACCATGATTATACCAACAAATTGCACATGATAAAAGTTAAAAGACATAACCTGGAGACTGACTTTCATATGATACGCTATTTTGGATGTGATTAAATGGGGTGGCCACAACTGTCAGTTAGCTGTGTGCTTCTAAAGGAACTGGAATAGGCGGGAGAACTGTTTTGTCGAATCAGAACAGAAAGTAGGCTTGACTATCAGATGTCTCCCTGAAGGCTTCTGGTAAAGTTTAGAGATATAATGTGTCATGTGTTCTTTTATGCCTTTCTATCTTGTCTGTCATTTGTCCTTTCTCTCTACCGTTTCTGGACTTGGGAGTCTTTTAGCTCATTCCTCAGGTACATTTGGCGATCTGTGCCTCCCTGTATATCTTTCATCCACATCAACATTCAGTATTTCTCTACACTACATGTTTAATAACACCACAACCCTTGGCTAACCATCTACCATTCTGGTCTACCTATGCCCATTATCACACTTCAGCTTGCACTAACTTAGATCGCAGGGACAGGCTATCTTGTTTAAAGAAGGGATTCCTGAGTTGCCTGCCGGTCTGAAAATCTCCAGTTATGGAACTATTCTTGTACAGTCATAGTTAGCCTGTCCATCTGTATTGGAAGATTTTATTACTTTTTAAGTGCATATGATTCCAAGCTTGTATTGTAAAGCTGTTGCTAAATTCTGATGAGGTAATATTTTTTGTGAGATGTTAAAACTATTTGTTAGTCCAACACTTTGTTACTAGGAAGACTGTGTACATTAACTTTTTGCTTACATAATCAGCTCAAGCTTAAAATGTTTCGTTGGGATTTTTATATGATTTTTCAAAGAAAAAAAGTAAATATACGACAGCTAAGGGAAGATTCTTATCATGGACCAGAAAAAGGAGGGGGAGAGAAATGGAAGCAAACTTAGGGAAATGATAATACTGAAATAAGGGATGAATAATGAAAGGGAGAGACTGAGTATGATTAAGAAGTAAAGAGAGAAGGATTGAAATGAAGAGGAAGAGGAAATCTGAAGGGGGAAGGTTGGGTGTGTTCGTGAGAGAGAGAAAGGGGTGCAGTGAAGAGGAACAAAAGAGGGAGGGAGAAGGATTGAGGGGATAGCAGATAGAGAGGGCAGAGAAACAGTGAGAGTTGCAGGTTGGAGGAGGACAGTGAGAGGGAGAGTGTTTCAAACAAGCAAAAAGATATATGATATTTTCTCTCTTTTTAGCACTTGACTCTGAAGAGGTGGACCCAGGAAAGTGGATTCCATACATTACAGCCAGTGTCTTTGATAATGGCACTGTTATAATCAAGTTCACACTACCACCTGCAAAATACCATCTCACAAGATTTCAAGTGATGGTCTTTGAGCTAGGCGATTTTGCTAACCCAGTTCACAGAGTTGACTACAGGCCTGGGGTTGGTATTCTAGTGATAGCTTTCTGTTTTGGTAACCCATTTGTTAGTGTGTTGTCTGCTTTTAAAAAAAAATATCACCCTTTGCTGAGTTTTGCTTGCACATCATTTTACACATTTGGATTATTTGTATGCAGACTGTTGAAAGGAAAACCCCTACTCAGTCGCCTTTTACAATATGCTTATTAGAGGGGGGAGAAGGGGTGGGAGGGGGGGGGGGGGCAGTAAGTCTATTCTTTTTTTTCCCCTAAAGTGAAGCCTCTGAACCCACACATTGCTATCATCATCATTTTCTGATGTACAGAAGTGATTCATGGATAATTGGCTGGACAATATTATGTAGAAGCTGCAAAGATGTGATTTTATAGACACTTATGAGAAAGATACAGGTATTGATGTGGATTCAAGGGAACAAGGGTCATGGACCTTTCCTGCTTGGAGGAGGAAAATCAGGGAGAGAATAGGGATACAGGAGAATATTATTGCAGATAGGTTTAAGGCTTAGTGTGGTGTAGTGGATAGATGCTCACCTGCCGATCTGAAGGTTGTGGATTTAGGTGCTGACTTTTCTCCAGAAATGACCTTAGCTCCAAGGTCGACCCAACCTTAAATAGGTACTAGATAAAGTCATGGGAAGTAAAGATGGCCGGCATGGTTTTTACCACATCACCCTCCTATAGCCGATTAGTCTATAACATATAGGTCTAGACCTGTATGCCCAATATGCCTTAAGACTTGGAAAAGGGTCCTTTACTTAAAAGTTTAGTGTTTTATAAAAGACCAGTTAAAAACATACAATGGCAACAGTGGTCCTGAAATGGCATGGTCTGATTCTGCTAGACTTTTCATAAACCCTTCGACCCGTAAGGACCTTAAAACTTGATCTTTTTCAAAATGTCCTTCTAAAAAACGCATCCTTATAATTTTCGGAAACTCTTTTCTAAGAAACTAGTGGAAGAAGCAGATGAAATTTTGAGTCTCGATAAGTTTTTATAAAAATCCAGGGAGTTGAAACCTGTGACCACCGAGCAGAAGGGCCAGCCCGCTATCAGTTCCGTCATCATGGCCCCCAGGTCACTGAGGCAACACGTATATATAATTTGTAATTTTCAAACCCAAAAAATTATGTTCTAGTAGGGGATAAAAAAAAAATCATCCTTTACCAAGAAGTATATGGTTTTGTTAATTAGCCACATCTCACTGTGTGATCATGTTTTTTATTAGGCAAAGATAAGTGATCCCAAAAAAGATTTGATTTCCCATCCCTAGATTATGTAATGGTCTTTTCTTTTGGTGTAATTATAATCTTACCCACCATATCTACACACTGTGCTGTTGCAGCTAGTTTGAAAGCTAACATACCGGCCCAAAGACGATATGCCATTGTGGAACAAGGTCAGCATGGGCATACACAGCACAAAGAATGGGGAAAACAATACAAGAAGACAGCGGCGCTTACCAGGAAACCACATCAAGCGTGACCATGGAGATAGCCACTGCTTCTCGAATGCTAGCATGGGTATTTGACCAAACAGACACATAGGCAGTAATTGTATGAGACTCCACGAACATGCTTCAGAAGATAGCAAAAGGCAGTATGCACTCTGAATGGAAAGCATTGAGAAATCGCACTTTACCTTCCCTTAGCTGGATCTGCACACCTGGTTATGCTGGCGTAAAGGATAATGAGTGAGCGGACCACCTGGCAGGCAGTGCATCAATGTATGTGGGCAGAAGCATGGATAGAGCAGATCTCAT
Organism: Candidula unifasciata; assembly: GCA_905116865.2. Lineage (NCBI taxonomy): Eukaryota > Metazoa > Mollusca > Gastropoda > Stylommatophora > Geomitridae > Candidula > Candidula unifasciata. The sequence goes on along the minus strand of CAJHNH020008510.1, from coordinate 573,714 downwards.
TAACACTGTACGGACTGGGCTAGTGGATAATGACGGATCTCACAGTTGCGGGACATGGGAGTCAAGCATGTCTATGCCATCTTCAAGGCCGAGATAGGAGACATTATAACCAGATTCTTATGGGAACAGTTAGTAGAAGTACCTTGGAGTGGTTGCTGCATCAGAGACTGGGAAGGGAAAGGCCCAAGGTGTAGTGACGCTGATTGTGATAACATAAAAAAAAAAAAAAAAGAAACTAATAGCCTAGATATGGGCATTTACAAGTCTAGAGGGTTAATAGAAGCAGATCTTTCTAGTCATTGAGGCCATTGCCATGGGCTTTGATTCTCATGCTTGCCTGCAGCACAGTATATCAGGATAATATCATCTAGAATAATGGAAAGGTGCCAGCAGCAATAGCAAGATAACCATGGACAGATCAACTTTACTGAAGATTTCCTGAATAAAATGAATTATTTATCAGGACCATTCTTAACCTCCATAGTTAGCCAGTTGTATCTTAGTTAGCCGCTTGTACCTTAATTAGCCAGTTGTACCTTAATTAGCCAATTGTACCTTAGTTAGCCACTTGTACCTTAGTTAGCCACTTGTACCTTAGTTAGCCGCTTGTACCTTATTTAGCCAGTTGTAGTACCTTATTTAGCCACTTATACGCTTGCACCTTAGTTAGCCACCCGTCTCTTAGTAAGCTAGTTGTACCATAGCCACTGGTGCCTTTATTAACCACTTTTACCTTCGTTGGATGCTTGTACCTTAGTTAATCACTTGTACCTTAGTTTGCCACTTGTACCTTAGCTAGTTGTACCATAGCCATTTGTACCTTAATTAACCACTTGTACATTAGTTCACCACTTGTACCTTAGCTCACCACTTGTACCTAAGTTAGCTAGTTATACCATAGCCAGTTGTACCTTAATTAGCCACTTGTAATTAATTACCTTTTTTCACTAGTATGATATTGACAGAAATGCCAAATGTAATGTTTAGAAAAAAACAAATGATTAAAATTGTCTTCATTATGCTGGGTCTTATCCCAAACGACTAAGTTTTTGTCGGTAGAGCAGGTAGCAACTTGCAGTGAGCATTTTTGCAAAGTACACATTTCATAGCGTTAGTGATGCCTCCTGAAACTTGCTTTTGTGAACTAAATGTTGCTGTCCTGAAAATAAACCCAGGGCTGACAGAACATGATGCAAACAGCTTTACCACAGAGCCACAAATATTGAAGTTACACTGTGTCAAAAACTTGCTTGTTTCAATGTAGGAATTCAGGAATTGATTAAGGAGGCAGAGAGATAGCGAGGTTTGAATAGGTTATTCCATATGTAAATACAATTGTAAATTTATTCCTTTTTTACAGCTACTTTCACCAGAAAACACCCATGGAAGACAAGTTTTCCAAATGAGAAAGTCAGGGTGCTACCGTGTAATAGTAAGTCTTATAACCGTAAACCAGAGGTTCTAAACATATCGATTTGGTCTTGAAGCATCTACTTGATTTGGTCATCTTTTCTGTCACAGAATGCTTGTATCTGTGGTGTTGAACTCTTGTGTCTGTGACACCTTGTGTCTGTAATGTTAAACTCTTGTGTCTGTGATGTTGAACTCTTGTGTCTGTGACACCTTGTGTCTGTGATGTTGAACTCTGTATCTGGGATGTTGAACTCTTGTGTCTGTGATGTTGAACTCTTGTGTCTGTGATGTTGAACTCTTGTGTCTGTGATGTTGAACTCTTGTGTCTGTGATGTTGGACTCTTGTGTCTGTGATGTTAAACTCTTGTGTCTGTGATGTTGAACTCTTGTGTCTGTGATGTTGAACTCTTGTGTCTGTGATGTTGAACTCTTGTGTCTGTAATGTTGAACTCTTGTGTCTGTGATGTTGAACTCTTGTGTCTGTGATGTTGAACTCTGTGTCTGTGATGTTGAACTCTTGTGTCTGTAATTTTAAACTCTTGTGTCTGTGATGTTGAACTCTTGTGTCTGTGATGTTGAACTCTTGTGTCTGTGATGTTGATCTCTTGTGTCTGTGATGTTGAACTCTTGTGTCTGTGATCTTAAACTCTAATGTCTGTGATATTGAACCCTCGTATCTGTTAATGTCAAACTTTTGTCTGTGATGTGGAATTCTAATGTTAAACAACTGTCTATGATGTTGAATTCTAGTGACTCTAATGTTAAACTCTTGTGTCTGTAATGTTGAACTCTTGTGTCTGTAATGTTGAACTCTTGTGTCTGTGATGTTGAACTCTTGTGTCTGTGATGTTTAACTCTTGTGTCTGTGATCTTAAACTCTAATGTCTGTGATGTTGAACCCTCATATCTGTTAGTGTCAAACTTTTGTCTGTGATGTGGAATTCTAATGTTAAACACCTGTGTCTATGATGTTGAATTCTTGTGACTCTAATGTTGAACTCTTGTGTCTGTAATGTTGAATTCTTGTGTCTGTTAGTGTCAAACTCTTGTGTCTGTGATGTTGGACTCTTGTGTCTGTGATGTTGGACTCTTGTGTCTGTGATGTTGGACTCTTGTGTCTGTGATGTTGGACTCTTGTGTCTGTGATGTTGGACTCTTGTGTCTGTGATGTTGGACTCTTGTATCTGTGATGTTGGACTCTTGTGTCTGTGATGTTGAACTCTTGTATCTGTGATGTTGGACTCTTGTGTCTGTGATGTTGAACTCTTGTGTCTGTGACCTTAAACTCTTGTGTCTGTGATGTTGAACTCTTATGACTCTAATGTTGAACTCTTGTGTCTGTGATGTTGAAATTTGTTGCCTGAGATGTTGAACTCTAATGTCTGTAATGTTGAACTTGTGACTCTAATGTTGAACTCTTTGTGTCTGTAATGTTGAACTTGTGACTCTAATGTTGGACTCATGTGTCTGTGATGTTGAACTCGTGTGTCTGTGATGTTGAACATCTGTGTCTGTAATTTTGAACCCATGGGTGTAATGTTGATGACTGTAATGTTGAACTTTTGTGACTATAGTGTTGAACTTGTGACTATAATGTTTAACTCTTGTGCCTGTGATGTTGAACTCTTATGCATGTGATGCTAAACTCTTGTGCCTGTGACATTGAATTCTTATGCCTGTAATGTTAAACTCTTGTGCCTGTATTGTTGAAGTATTGTGTCTATGATGCTGAAGTACTGTATCTTGTAATGTTGAAGTCTTGTGACTATAATGTTGAAGTCTTGTGACTGTAATGTTAAACTCTTGTGCCTGTATTGTTGAAGTATTGTGTCTATGATGCTGAAGTACTGTATCTTGTAATGTTGAAGTCTTGTGACTATAATGTTGAACTCTTGTGTCGGTACTGCTGAACTCTTGTGTCTGCTCTGCTGAAATATTGTTTTTGTCACTTTGGACTCACTGTAATTGGAATGTTAAGAGATGGTGTGAGAGATGATGGATATTATATGGACATGTGGTGAGCTTCAGAAGTTGATAGGAAGCTTTGGCGTGAATTAAAGGCCCATTCTCTGTTTAGGAATAAATAGCAACAAGAGAAATTTATTGGGAAGTAAAGGCACCTGGTATAATTCTGACTGAAATTATCTGAAAATCAGAGGTTATAATCATATACATAATGTACTTGATAGTGTTTGAAGAGATCCTTCAATTGTTTTCATATTATGACTTAGTCTGCGTTCCTTTATATCTTTAAAAATATCATATAATCTTCTCTAACCCCCTCTGTGCTTCTTGAAATAACATATGTGAACATACGTTAATGAACAGTTAACAAATCTGAAATGAGAGTATTTGCTGCATGTATTAACCACATTGAGCAATGGCTGGCCAAGCAGTTAGAATGCTGGTCTCTCAAGTGGATATCCTGTGTTCAGATCCTCCATAAGGTGATGGACAGTATAATCTGCCGAGGGTAACATTTTAAATCCTAACCTGCACAGTCGTTGTAATTGCACTTGCCATGTAGCCCTGTATCATTATGCTCGTGACACTCCCCCACCCCCTTTTCCGCCCAGTGTTACACAACCATATGTTGGAGCAGTGTAGAGGCGATGTTGACAGAGATAAAGAATAGAATAGGACTGGCCAAAACTGCATTTTACAAAAGTGAGAGAAAACATTTTATACAATAAATCCTTGTCATTGTCTTGTCTTGTCTTGTCCACAATTGCCTCACAGCGTAGTGGGGAGTCGCAGTTTTCTATCCTGGGCCAGGTGTGTTGCACGTGTTGTTGTTAGTCCGTGTTGCCTCAGGATCTCTGATATATTGTCTATCCATCGTACTCTGTCTGCCTCTTGCTCTAGGGCAGTAGTGCTGTTCGTTGTATGTTCGTAGAGGCAGTTGGTCGGTTTGCATTCGCATCAAGTGGCAAAACCACTCTATTTGTTGCTTCTTTATGTATTGCAGGCATGGTGTGGTTCCTACAATTGATCTAATGTTCTCGTTTCAAGCTCTGTCTCTCCTTGTGACATTGGCAGTCTTACGTAAGCATTGTAGGTAGGCCGTTTTCGACAACTTGTATGCGTATTAGTCTTTCTGATATGTATTCTGTTTCATTTATGTATTTAGCTTTTTCTGGGTGAATTATAACTCCGACGCCGTGAGTCGCCTTTTTATTCTTGTCTACTCCGCTGTATATTAATACGTAATTTTCATGTATTAATTTTGTACTGTGTCCTTTTCTTCTCAAGTATGAAATTCCCAGTATTTCTATTTTGTATTTCTGCATAAATTCTACCAACTCCGTCTCCTTATCCCCTAGTCCGCTAACATTTAACGTGGCTGTTTTCATATTCCTGCGTGACCTCTTTATGTTTACTGTGTTTAATGGCGGGCTGGTTGTCAAGCCCTTCGTCCTCCGATCTTTGATGGACTTTTTCATACTCCTGATCGTATCTGCGGTACTTAATAGCATGTTTATGTGAACTTTCACTACCCTACCGGTTTGCTGGACCTGTCATAGTATCATTGTAGAAAGAACACAGTTTAATCCAAAAAGAAATCACATTAAACACATCACTGAAATAACATGACCGATCACGCCGCCATCTTAGGGTCCTTGTCATTGGAGGTTAGTAAAAAAAAAAAGAATTCTTGTTTGCCTATATAGATCCCATTTTAACATACGAATGTGAAGCCTGGACAATAAATAAGCAAGCCAAAAAACATCTGGAAGTATAAGAGAGATATTTTTACCGAAGAATCCTTGGACAGCTAAAAAGAAGAGTTTTGAAAGGGGTGAGTGCTCAAAGACAGTTTATCACAAAAATCAGGAGGAGATATTTTTTGGGGTCATGTTATGATAAGAGGGAAATTGGAACATGTTGTGACCCCTGGAAAGATCTGTGGAGACAAACAGCATGAGAAGATTCTTGATAAGAATTTTGTCATGGCATGGAGGGTGTCAGCACATGAACTGATACACGCAGTTGCAGATGGCAGACTGTGGAGAGGCATGATTGCCAACACTTGATGATAAGGGATGTGTGTTGAGCTTAAGGATTCAGGATGGTAGGGCTAGTGTAGTCGCCTTAACTCTTTCAGTACCAGAAGATTTCTGAAAAGATGCTGAATAAGGGAAGTAAAATAATCTTTAAAAAACAATGAGTGCCTTACTTTGAGAGAGGTAAAAGTACAGTGGAATGGCCAGGCGGTAGGTTGTAGCCAGATGTAAATAAACAGATTATGTAATTGTAAGGATGCATGTGACTGTGCCATCACACACCATATGTTACTTGAGACTCAAAAAGTTAAAATATGCTAGTAAGGATTTATATTGTTTGCTTCCGACAGACATTTTCCTCACATTACCTAAGATCTGCTTAGCCTTCACCGAATGTAAACTTCAGCGGAAAGTTCTGGTAGTTTTTGTCCACTTCTGGACTATTTTTCTTGAAGCACCCCCACAAAATGACCAGCCATGAATGGCAAGGGAAGTCACTCTCTTTCTGGGTCGGATTTTGTTACTTGAGCCAGCTCTTCTAAAAATTGTATTGCAGTTTACAGATAGGCTGCAAAATGTGCACGTTTTGGCCCTACACATCTGAGTTCAACAAAACCCTTAATTAATTGCCTTTTATGACATGCCTGGTAAAGCAGAGTGGGTCCACCCCCCCCCCCCCTTCCCAATAGAGGGGTCCTAGAACACACAGTGAGATAATTTTGATTCTATATATTGTAGGTTCGAGTAAGGGAGGAAGATGGAAATTGGCTGGTGGAAGGGAGATGTCGCTGCTGGGCTATTGTGTTAACACATAAGCGATGTGTGTCTTCCTGTGGAAGTGTGTATGTAAATCTGTGCCTGAATGTAACTGGTAAGTTGTATGTTGATTTTTGTGTATATGTTTCTTGTTGATTATTGGGGAGTCAACATGGGGAGAAGGAGCGAAGAGGACCACTGATAAACTTCGAAATATTTTGGAAATATACTCCTGGGTCCACATTTTTTGTGAATAGTTTAAGTGAATAGGATGTTAGCCCATAACTAAACAGGATGTTAACCCATTACTAAATAGGATGTTAGAGCATAACTGAATAGGATGTTAACCATTACTAAATAGGATGTTAGCCCATAACTGAATAGGATGTTAGCCCATAACTGAATAGGATGTTAACCCATAACTGAATAGGATGTTAACCCATAACTGAATAGGATGGTAACCCATAACTGAATAGGATGTTAGCCCATAGCTGAAAAGGATTTTAGCCCATAACTGAATAGGATTTTAGCCCATAGCTGAATAGGATTTTAGCCCATAACTGAATAGGATGTTAGCCCATTTCTAAATAGGATGTTAGCCCATAACTGAATAGGATGTTAGCACATAACTGAATAGGATTTTAGCCCATAACTGAATATAATGTTAACCCATTACCAAAGAGTATGTTAGCCCATAGCTGAATAGGATGTTAACCCATAACTGAATAGGATGTTAGCCCATAACTGAATAGGATGTTAGCCCATAACTGAATAGGATGTTAACCCATAACTGAATAGGATGTTAACCCATAACTGAATAGGATGTTAGCCAATTACTGAATAGGATGTTAGCCAATTACTGAATAGGATGTTAGCCCATAACTAAATAGGATGTTAGCCCATAACTGAATAGGATGTTAGCCCATAACTGAATAGGATGTTAACCCATAACTGAATAGGATGTTAGTCCATAACTGAATAGGATGTTAACCCATAACTGAATAGGATGTTAGCCAATAGCTGAATAGGATTTTAGCCCATAACTGAATAGGATGTTAACCCATAACTGAATAGGATGTTAGCCCATAACTGAATAGGATGTTAGCCTATAGCTGAATAGGATGTTAACCCATAACTGAATAGGATGTTAGCCAATAGCTGAATAGGATTTTAGCCCATAACTGAATAGGATGTTAGCCCATAGCTGAATAGGATGTTAACCCATAACTGAATAGGATGTTAGCCAATAGCTGAATAGGATGTTAGCCCATAACTGAATAGGATGTTAGTCCATAACTGAATAGGATGTTAACCCATAACTGAATAGGATGTTAGCCAATAGCTGAATAGGATTTTAGCCCATAACTGAATAGGATGTTAACCCATAACTGAATAGGATGTTAGCCCATAACTGAATAGGATGTTAGCCCATAACTGAATAGGATGTTAGCCCATAGCTGAATAGGATGTTAACCCATAACTGAATAGGATTTTAGCCCATAACTGAATAGGATGTTAGCCCATAACTGAATAGGATGTTAACCCATAACTGAATAGGATGTTAGTCCATAACTGAATAGGATGTTAACCCATAACTGAATAGGATGTTAGCCAATAGCTGAATAGGATTTTAGCCCATAACTGAATAGGATGTTAACCCATAACTGAATAGGATGTTAGCCCATAACTGAATAGGATGTTAGTCCATAGCTGAATAGGATGTTAGCCCATAACTGAATAGGAAGTTAGCCCATAACTGAATAGGATTTTAGCCCATAACTGAATAGGATGTTAACCCATAACTGAATAGGATGTTAACCCATAACTGAATAGGATGTTAGCCCATAACTGAATAGGATGTTAGCCCATAACTGAATAGGATGTTTATTGTTAACCCATAACTGAATAGGATTTTAGCCCATAGCTGAATAGGATTTTAGCCCATAGCTGAATAGGATTTTAGCCCATAACTGAATAGGATGTTAGCCCATTTCTAAATAGGATGTTAGCCCATAACTGAATAGGATGTTAGCCCATAACTGGATAGGATTTTAGCCCATAACTGAATATAATGTTAGCCCATAGCTGAATAGGATGTTAACACATAACTGAATAGGATGTTAACCCATAACTGAATAGGATTTTAGCCCATAACTGAATAGGAAGTTAGCCCATAACTGAATAGGATGTTAGCCCATAACTGGATAGGATGTTAGCCCATAGCTGAATAGGATGTTAGCCCATAACTGAATAGGATGTTAGCCCATAACTGAATAGGATTTTAACCCATAACTGAATAGGATGGTAACCCCTTACTAAATAGGACGTTAGCCCATAGCTGAATAGGATTTTAGCCCATAACTGAATAGGATTTTAGGCCATAACTGAATAGGATTTTAGGCCATAACTGAATAGGACTTTAGCCCATAACTAAATAGGATATTAGCCCATCACTGAATAGAATGTTAGCCTATAGTTGAATAGAATGTTAGCCTATAGTTGAATAGGATGTTAGCCCATAACTAAATAGGATGTTGCATCAGAACCTGGTAACTTTCAATTCAAAGTTAACTAGTTTAAAACTTAATAACACTTTGGAAAAAAAAAAAAAATATGCAGAAGCCATTTTACAGGATTTAGAATTGATACAATGGAATGAGCAAACATTATTTCGACAGGGTCACAAATTGGGCATGCAGACCCTTCTTTCATTTGACCCTTACACACACACACACGTTCACACTGCATTTGAATTATATATATATATATATATATATATATATATATATATATATATATATATATATATATAAAGCATATTTTCATGTATTCTAAAAATCTGAGGGTGAAATCTTCATCTAAATTATCATCATTGAACACAGAAATTGCTGTGAAAATTATCATCATCCTGCTTGTCACATCTCAGTCCGTTTATTTTTGTTTGGTTTAATTTCAGCCAGTATGTCCTCAAGGTGAATGATGGAGAGGAAGAATGTGATGTAGGAATTTCTAACAGAAATTAACAGTTTCTCTGTCTCTCTCCCGCCCGCTTAAAAAAAAAAAATTATGTCTTTGTTCTCCTTTTCTTCACATCTGTCTGTCTGTCTCTTCTCCCTCCCTTTTGTATTTTCTCTTTCTCCCTACTGTTCTTCATTTCTGTGTATCTATCTTTATGTGTCTCAAACAGAAACCTATTGCATCACAAATTCCCTTATCTATAGAAATAATTGTTGATATAATTTCTTCTCTGAAGGTGCTCCAAGCATTATCCAACCAGGAGGAATCACCCGTGTTCCAGGGGTGCCATCAGAAAGTCCCACCCAGGCAGTCAGTAGCAACATGGCTGAGGCCGTTGTTACAGGAATTATTTCTGCAACACTGTTTCTCATGTTCATCTTTTGTATTGCCTTCTGCTTGAAACATGGTAATGTATAGTATTTTCACTGTGAACTTCTTGTGTGGTGTGTGGTATTTCCACTATGAACTTATTGCGTGGTGTGTGGTATTGTCACTATGAACTTCTTGTGTGGTGTGTGGTATTTTCACTGTAGAATGTTTGAGTGATATATGATATTTTCAGTGTGGTATATGAGTTAACTCTGTGTTCTTTACTTTCACTATCATTGACAGGCTTGATTTATGAAGAATTAACATACAGTGGCACCTCAACCTAATAAACAGCACTGTATACACACATTTCGAGATACAAACTTTTTTTCGTATCCCATTTTGACCTTTACATATGAGATTGTGGAATATGAGCTCTGATGCACTGTGCATGTGTTTGTTGTTACTGTGTAGCCTTTATATCTGGAATATGATGCAGCAAGTGGTGTGTGTAAAGCCTGCTGCTTGTACTGTAGACAGACAAACTGCAAAAGAAGGACTTGAAGGACAAATTTACATTGATATAGTTGTCTCATTGAACAAAACCGAAGAGTTCTCACACTGATGGTGCCAGATGCAACATAATTACAAGTTATTTGTTCTTCCCCCTTGGTAGAAAATTGTCAAAAGCCTCTGCTCACTCGCACCTCAATTATGTGTCTCCACCTATGGCTACACCCCTTGATACTCAGTCTCCCTCAGCTTATATCACAGTGTGTCATTGCTACATTTTCAATGTCAGGGTCAAGTATTAACATTTTATAGTTTTTCAGTTTAAAAAAAAAAAAAATTAGGGAAAACTTAATTTTTTGTTTTCTTTTTATTGAATAATAAGCACTCAACAAGTGGTAAACTCAAATTATATTAGCTGCATTTTCTTCCCTGAAGGTTTCCATGTATTGAGTGGGTCAGCCAAAGAGACCAAATCATTAAAAAAAAAATATGGGGATTGTTGATCGGGCTGTAAAACAGACATACTAGTTGCTGCCACACTGTGACTGCCTACAATAACCAGTACTATCATTATGTCAGAGTTGTGGTACAGAGTGGCTTGTTGCTTCTATACCCGCTCAAAGATCTTAGCTTTCAATCCACATGGGGCTGGGATTTTGTAATCAATCAAACAGTTTGCCATGACTTAAAACAGTGACCGTGCTTTTCATCCATTTTGACCAGAAGTAAAGGTATCAACTGTGGTGTTAATTAATCACCCGTTGATTGGGTTTGATGCGCCAGTGACATGGATAAGGATCTTTACCCTTCTGTGTCACCTTCTTAAAGGAACACAGCCCATACAGTGCACATTTAATTCCACTTACATGTTGACTTAATATATTGCTGTAACAGAGAGTGTGTTTCTGATCACCATCTATTTGTCCTCACACATAACACAGCTATTGATTGAGTCCAGCTGGGTACCAGCCCTTGGTGTTATTTAAGACATGAATAAAGGAAATTTATTGTCAAAGGGTCGCAAATTGGTCACTTGGGGCTGTCTTACTTTCATCCCTTCTGACCACTCATCTTTCACACAGCAATTTCTGTAGTATCCATCTTAAATTCATTTAGCAGCAAATGTAATAGAAACATTGAACACATAGACAGACAGTAAATTAGTTGAGTCATTATTACATATACACATAAACACACATGCGCATGCACGCCTACACACAAAAAGGGAAAGGTAGAGAGTCATGGAAAAGAACATTTTCATGGATTTCAGACCATGGGAGGAATCACACAGTGGAAAAGATTTTAGCCCCACAGTAACATATTTTAAGAGATGGCATTGTGGAAAAGTTATCTTCAGACCATGGGAGGAATCACATAAACATATTTTAAGAGATGGCATTGTGGAAAAGTTATCTCCAGACCATGGGAGGAATCTCATAAACATATTTTAAGAGATAGCATTGTGGACAAGTTATCTTCAGACCATGGGAGGAATCACATAAACATATTTTAAGAGATAGCATTGTGGAAAAGTTATCTCCAGACCATGGGAGGAATCTCATAAACATATTTTAAGAGATAGCATTGTGGAAAAGTTATCTTCAGACCATGGGAGGAATCACATAAACATATTTTAAGAGATAGCATTGTGGAAAAGTTATCTCCAGACCATGGGAGGAATCACATAAACATATTTTAAGAGATAGCATTGTGGAAAAGTTATCTCCAGACCATGGGAGGAATCACATAAACATATTTTAAGAGATAGCATTGTGGAAAAGTTATCTTCAGACCATGGGAGGAATCTCATAAACATATTTTAAGAGATAGCATTGTGGAAAAGTTATCTTCAGACCATGGGAGGAATCACATAAACATATTTTAAGAGATAGCATTGTGGAAAAGTTATCTTCAGACCATGGGAGGAATCACATAAACATATTTTAAGAGATAGCATTGTGGAAAAGTTATCTCCAGACCATGGGAGGAATCACATAAACATATTTTAAGAGATAGCATTGTGGAAAAGTTATCTTCAGACCATGGGAGGAATCACATAAACATATTTTAAGAGATAGCATTGTGGAAAAGTTATCTTCAGACCATGGGAGGAATCACATAAACATATTTTAAGAGATAGCATTGTGGAAAAGTTATCTTCAGACCATGGGAGGAATCACATAAACATATTTTAAGAGATAGCATTGTGGAAAAGTTATCTCCAGACCATGGGAGGAATCACATAAACATATTTTAAGAGATAGCATTGTGGAAAAGTTATCTTCAGACCATGGGAGGAATCACATAAACATATTTTAAGAGATAGCATTGTGGAAAAGTTATCTTCAGACCATGGGAGGAATCACATAAACATATTTTAAGAGATAGCATTGTGGAAAAGTTATCTTCAGACCATGGGAGGAATCACATAAACATATTTTAAGAGATAGCATTGTGGAAAAGTTATCTCCAGACCCAGAACTGTTCACTGAGAGAAATAACCACTTTGAAAAATCACCAGTACCACATTTCAAAACAGCAACTGAAACCGCCAGATTTTTACAGTATTCGTTGATAAAATGAAGGGAAAAAAAACGTGTAATTTTGGGATTGATGAGAATGGGTTCATCACACGTGATGCGCGGCTTGAGGCTTAAAGAATTAAGTAATAAATATTTAAGCCTGAAGAGTCAAAATAATGCTTTGAGACAAGAGGAGTTGAAGTAACAGTTGGGACAAAGGAGTTCTGAAAAGATTGATTCACTTGAAACCAACAAGTGCATGGTAAATGCTAAGTGTTGAACGATTTAATCATTGTAGCCAACTGCTTAAGCCAATCAGATTCTCCATGTGGGTTTTGGGATCACATTAAGAAAAAAATGGAGGGGGGGGGGGGGGGAACCAGACCCCTAATCCCCTAACAAGCATGTCATAAAAGGTAGCTAATGATAGTTTCCCTGACATTGGATGTTTGGACCTAAAGGCAAGTTATTGGGATCTAGCTATTACCATAACACATTGAGCTAACCAGCCTTTTAAAGACAAATGAAGAAGAGTAGGTTTATAACTAGCCAGCTGTTTTAGCCAATCAGGTGTTAGTTGCAGCACCTCATTTCATGTTGCTTTTGTGTTTGCAGTCTGTGTAAAGAAAAAGCATCGGAAAGGAAGTGGAAAACCTAAAGATGTTAACAACAGTTGGTCTGATTCTGATCCAGGTGGGTCTAGATTTTCAGTTTATGTTGTATTTGTGAAATTTTGTCAGTAAGTCAAAGTCTTGTTTCTGACATGTTGCTTAGAAGGTCATAGTCTGGAAAATGTTGGTCAGTGGGTTATAGTCTGGGAATTGTTGACAATAGGTCATATTCTGGAAAATGTTGGTTAGTAGGTTATAGTCTGGGAAATGTTAATTAGTAGGTTATAGTCTGGGAAATGTTGGTCAGTAGGTTATAGTCTGGAAAATGTTGGTCAGTAGGTTAGTCTGGGAATTGTTAGCCAATAGGTCATATTCTGGGAAATGTTGGTCAGTAGGTTATAATCTGGGAAATGTTGGTCAGTAAGTCATAGTCTGGGAAATGTTTGCCAATAGGTCATAGTCTGGGAAAAGTTGGCCAATAGGTCATATTCTGGGAAATGTTGGTTAGTAGGGTATAGTCTGGTAATAGTTGGCCAATAGGTCATATTCTGGGAAATGTCGGGCAGTAGGTTATAGTCTGGGAATTGTTGGCCAATAGGTCATATTCTGAGAAATGTTGGTCAGTAGGTTATAGTCTTGGGAAATTTTGGTCAGTAGGTTGTAGTCTGGAAAATGTTGGCCAATAGGTCATAGTGTGGAAAATGTTGGCCAATTGGTCATAGTGTGGAAAATGTTGGTCAGTAGGTCATAGACTGAGAAATGTTGGCCAATAGGTCATAGTCTGAGAAATGTTGGCCAATAGGTCATAGTCTTGGAAATGTTGGCCAGTAGGTCATAGTCTGGGAATTGTTAGCCAGTAAGTCATATTCTGGGAAATGGTGGTCAGTAGGTTAAAGTCTGGGAATTGTTAGCCAGTAAGTCATATTCTGGGAAATTGTGGTCAGAAGGTTATAGTCTGGGAATTGTTAGCCAGTAAGTCATATTCTGGGAAATGGTGGTCAGTAGGTTAAAGTCTGGGAATTGTTAGCCAGTAAGTCATATTCTGGGAAATGGTGGTCAGTAGGTTATAGTCTGGGAATTGTTAGCCAGTAAGCCATATTCTGGAAAATTGTGGTCAGTAGGTTATAGTCTGGGAATTGTTAGCCAGTAAGTCATATTCTGGGAAATGGTGGTCAGTAGGTTAAAGTCTGGGAATTGTTAGCCAGTAAGTCATATTCTGGAAAATGGTGGTCAGTAGGTTATAGTCTGGGAATTGTTAGCCAGTAAGTCATACTCTGGGAAATTGTGGTCAGTAGGTTATAGTCTGGGAATTGTTAGCCAGTAAGTCATATTCTGGGAAATTGTGGTCAGTAGGTTATAGTCTGGGAATTGTTAGCCAGTAAGTCATAGTCTGAGAAATGTTGGTCAGTAGGTTATAGTCTGGGAATTGTTGGCAAATAGGTCATAGTCTGAGAAATGTTGGTCAGTAGGTTATAGTCTGGGAATTGTTGGCCAGTACTTCATAGTCAGGGAAATGATGGTCAATAGGTCTTATTCTTATTGCTCCAATGCAAGAGCTCATGTTCTTTGTAAATTTTCTGTTGGTCAGTAGGTTATAATCTGGGAAATGTTGGTCAGTAGGTCATAGTCTGGGAAATGTTTGCCAATAGGTCATAGTCTGGGAAAAGTTTGGCCAATAGGTTATAGTCTGGGAAATGTTGGTCAGTATGTCATAGTCTGAGAAATGTTTGCCAATAGGTCATAGTCTTGGAAATGTTGGCCAATAGGTCATAGTCTGGGAATTGTTAGCCAGTAAGTCATATTCTGGGAAATGGTGGTCAGTAGGTTAAAGTCTGGGAATTGTTAGCCAGTAAGTCATATTCTGGGAAATTGTGGTCAGAAGGTCATAGTCTGGGAATTGTCAGCCAGTAAGTCATATTCTGGGAAATGGTGGTCAGTAGGTTATAGTCTGGGAATTGTTAGCCAGTAAGCCATATTCTGGGAAATTGTGGTCAGTAGGTTATAGTCTGGGAATTGTTAGCCAGTAAGTCATATTCTGGGAAATGGTGGTCAGTAGGTTATAGTCTGGGAATTGTTAGCCAGTAAGTCATATTCTGGAAAATGGTGGTCAGTAGGTTATAGTCTGGGAATTGTTAGCCAGTAAGTCATACTCTGGAAAATGGTGGTCAGTAGGTTATAGTCTGGGAATTGTTGGCAAATAGGTCATAGTCTGAGAAATGTTGGTCAGTAGGTTATAGTCTGGGAATTGTTGGCCAGTACTTCATAGTCAGGGAAATGATGGTCAATAGGTCTTATTCTAATTGCTCCAATGCAAGAGCTCATGTTCTCTGTAAATTTTCTGTTAAAAAGAAAGACAGCTAAGAAAGAAACTAATGTCCTGCCTCATTAGATCTTGGCATAAAATTTGTTAAAATGTTTCCAATCTCTGCCTTGAAATTACCTTTATCTTGTTTGAAAAGCATCTTTCTGATGGAAATGAAAGTGTCAAGTGAAATATTTCTACCATATTAACAGATGTAATACTCTTATGAAAACCATACTGGAGAAAAGAGATGGTCAGCAGTCTAAGAGAGAGTATATTCATGGCAAAAGTCGGTGCTTCCAAGTTCATGTATCTGTGCTAAACCATTTTTGAGTTTCTTTCAGCATGTGTGTTTACCGATACCATGTGATGTAATCATACAAAAACCTAGAAGGTGACAGGCATACAACGTTGATATTGTAGCTCTACAGAAGTCACACATCGGTGACAACACACTTCACATAGCTATGTTTAAGTGTTTTTACAGCAGACAACACCTCGGTTTGGCCATACTTGTTTGAAACAGTAAAATGGCTTCAGAGGTGGACATGTATAAGTGACCATAAGAGATAAGATCAGGAATGAGATCATAAGAGAACAAGTCGGCACAGAACCAATTCTGGATTACATACAAAGACAGCAAGTGAAATGGTTTGCCCACTTAGAGAGAATGCCTTGTGACACCATACCATACAAAGCATACATGGAAAGAGAAGGACATAGAGCACGGGGTAGACCAAGAACAAGATGGAAGGATAACATCAGAGAAACTCTACAACAGCATGATGTGCCTATGGTTGAGGCAGCCAGAAGAGCTAGAAACAGGACCTTATATCTCCCTCGACACCCACAGCGGTAAAAGAGGAAGTGAAGAAGAAGAAGAAGAAGAAATATTTATGCTTTCAATGCAAGCATGGGTCCTAAAGATAGTAGCGCTTGAGTGAAATTTTAATACATGAAGAGCAGAATGTAATTTTCTATGGTGATTTCAATGCAAAAGGCTGATCATGGTTAAACATTTCCTCCAGCGCACAAGGGGAGGAGCTTGAGACTGCGCTTGAAGCTATTGACCTGGTTTGTAGTGACAATGGCTGTGTTACCAGGACAGTAAGTCAACCAGGTGATGACGACAGTGTTATTGACCTGGCTCAGGTTTTTATTCTCTCACTTTGGTGGAATGTGCTAGGGTACTATGGTAGCGACACCACCCTTGCAGGATATTGGTGGGGAAAAGCAGATAATGAAAGCACAAGCCAAAGGTCAGAACTTGCAATTATGACATTAAAAGACAGGATGTGGTGTGTAAACTAAGGCGAGATAAGCGCAGGAATCAACAAAGAAGAGAATATGGGAGTAGCCCCCATGATGGAATTGTGAGTTGGAAAAGGCGTGGATGGATAAGCGTATAGCTGTAAAGGAGTGGCAGAATGACAAAAGAAAGTCACCCAATCTAGTGATATCCTGCATCTGAAAATAGACATGGACATAAAAGTTGGTTACTTGAAAAAGCTGGTTAAGGTGAGAAGTGGGCAGAGCTGTGTCACAGAATAAGCAAAGATAAATCACTGAAAATTTTCTGGCGACTGCTTAAAAGTGTAATGGTGTTGTAAAAAACAGGAGTGCTCCTGACTTTCAGAATGCCGACTTCACCTGTTAGAGGACTGATGAAAATAAGGGCTAGGCCTATTTAGAACACTAATTTACAGCGGAGTAACCAGGCTGCAGCTTTGCCAAAATGATTACCTCAGAGAGGTGTAAGTCCCAGAAAATTGCAGAAGATGACATAGTGACAGTGTATGAGATCAAGGCTGTGCTATGATGAACGACAAAGAAAACTGCACCAGATCCACATGGTATAAGATACGATGACTTGGTAGGTCTACTGAAGACGAGCTTGAAGAACTAGCAGATTTGTACGATAACAGTATAACTAAAGCTAGCATCAACGAGGAGCTGTTTTACCCAGCTGACTGGCAGTTTTTGGCCATAACCTGTAGGCATTGTAATGTAGGCTATTGATCTTGAGTAAAACAGGGTATCGCTGGATTTTTTAATGTTTCAGCTTCCTGAACTCCAAATAAGTCCATTCCCTTCTCAGTTGGATATCTGCAGCCCTCTCCCAATGATAAGTAGTTTTTAGATGTGGCAACTGGACTTCCGAACCTACAACCATACATTTCCGCCTGCCACAGGGATCACCATTATCTTCCTGCCGTTCAGCATTTACACAATGAGGATTACAAGTGAGGATATCACAGGACAGGGGAAGAGATTGCTGTACACCGACTTTGTGTTAGTGTATCCGCAAGCTAAAGACAGAGAGCAGGTTGCTGGAGAACTACAGACAGAATTCAGTCACATAAGCAGTTGGTGTGGTGAAGCTTATGGATTGGTCAATCCGACAAAGGCAGCAGTGATGTGGTTCTCTTTGGATAACCATATTGTCAACACCCCAATGCCAACTGTGAGTCTGTGCTCAGAGATTGTGTCAAAAACATAGGCAATGATGTACTTGGGGGTACATTTTGATAGAAGCCTTGCTTATACCCAGCATATAGACAAGATGATAATAAAAGCCCAACGTGGTTTGGCTGCGATGAGATTGATCGCAGCGGCAAACTGTGAGCAGCTACATGTGTGTCCTCTATATCAGTTTCTGGTCTATTCTATTTTTGAGTGTACGGTGGCAATCATAGCTCTCAGCTATATGCATATGGAAAAGATGGAAAGGATGCAGAGTGAGGCTATGCACATTATACTTGGATGTACTAGAGATACAACATGCACGGTGATGTGCTACCTTCTTGATTTTCCAACCTTGGATGACAGAATACAAGTTTGCCAAACATGAGCCTTCCTCAGTCAACACAGACTCACAGTACTTGCTGCATAGTGAAATTAAGAAGAAAAAGGCAGCAGGTTTTTAAAAAAAAAAAGAGGAAAACTGTGGATGGGTCAGGCTGAGGACATTATTCAGCAGGTGTGTTCACTTGAGCACATAGAACCTTGTGAGAAATAGGGGTACAAGTACCAATAGAGAGATGTACGACCTTTTCTGTTTGTATCTGACTCGACAGAAAATGCAGACAAGAAAGTCAGGTTGCTGTGGAGGCAGAAGTGTTGACTTTTATTTTTGCGAATTTTCTAGAGGAGGATGCTATCATTTACACACATAAGTCTGTGAGAAGCTCGTGAACTTTTACAGTTCAAGTTGGAGTTAGAATTGTGAAGCAAGATTCTGGTGTTGTTGTGTTGACCACAAGTAGTCTGTCTATCGAGGTCATGGCAGTGACAAAAGCAGTAACCTAGCTGGAGACACAGACCTTTCCCCATGCATTCTTTTTCAGTGACTTGATGAGTATGCTCCGGAAGATAGAGATAAGACTGGATTTGATGATTGTTTTGGAATCTTTGAAACAGTCGGGACTGACACATATGTTTCATATTTGAGCATGCTGATTAGGCTTGCGGGTAAAGCTGTTGTGGAAGGCGGATGAGCCATGGGCAAAGCATTATATTTTGAATGTTCTTCAGGAAGTAAGAGATTTTCAAGAACCACGTGATTATTGTGAATCTATGACTGTGCCCAGACTGCAAGAACAATATGTCAAAAGGGGGGTGACCGGACAAGAGCACTATGCAGGAAGCCAAAGAAGAATAAGAAACCAACACAGAAATGGTATCCTCAGCTGCTTCCTGCAGCAGGATTTACTGAGGAGGGGATCTAAGCACTGTTGGACAGAATGGATGTTGAATGCTGAATTAAGAATCAGCATCACAGCACTCAGGACACTCCCATAAAAGTCCGTCTCCATCTTCAGCAGCAGTCGAAGAATTTCAATTCTGATGGCACCAGCACTGTCTGAGATCCCCTCCTCGCAATGCCTTTCTCCTCATCTGTTTGTGCCTCTCCACTGTTCACTCGCTCCCAAAGAACCCTCGCAACATCTAGCTTTTACACACATCAGTTCACCACCAAGTGGTATGTACAAATGAGTCTTTCTGCCTGCTCATTTCCCAACACACCTGCATGACCTAGAGAAAATATCCAAAGGACACTAACTACTCAGGACCTCTAAAGAGATGTTTTCCACTCTGCATGGAGCATGCCTGTCTCCACCTTTCACAGCATGCTGTATGAGTCAGTTACTGTTAACGGCATGTGTGTACGGCTGATTCTGAAGCCAGCATAAAGCAGCAGTGATGGCCACCATTCTCAAACTAGACGTTATGAAATCATATGCCAGTCTTTGCTGCAGGACTGAATGGTTCGATGTGCAGTGAAGATAATCTGATGACTGAACTGCTTATTTCTTTATTTAAAATGTAAAATAAATTGAAATTTTCAGCAAAATCACAAGGTTGTGCTGCTGTACCACTGGCTGAGAAACTTGTCTACATCATATATGCCAGGGACCATCAGCCGCATGTGCAGCTTGTTGAGGCTTTGATTGCATTCTTGAATGTAAGTATAGTTTTTTTTTTCTGAACATAATTATATGTTCTATTTTAAGTCATTTGAGTTTGCATGAAATAATGTTATTTTTTAGCATCATTTGATGTTCTACATTTAATCTGCAGCTGTGGGGCTAGTGAGTGCGTTTCACAATACTCAAATTCCAGGGTTCAGTTTCTGACATACCAGCATTAATTTCTGCAGCAGACAGTTTAGAAAATTGTTCTCTTGCCTTTTGTGCACATGGTATGAGAGTCACAGCATAGAAGAGATTGGGGTTCAGCACATAATATTCCTAAGGACAGCATTGAATACATGTATCTAGCTTGAAGTCTTTTAATTCTTTGTTTTACCTTTGTGGTTTTTTTAAGCTCCTTTTTGGGGGTAAAAAAAAAACAAAAAAAAACTACCTGGCCCCTCTACAATAAACATCTGATAAAAGGACACTAATTAGAGGTTTGCCGCAGTTGGGTGTGCTGAACCAGAATTTGCAGATATCACAGCCTGGCTGTAAAGCACAATATATATATATATATATATATATATATATATATATATATATATATATATATATATATATATATATATATATATATATATATATATATATATATAAATATGTCTAATAATAATAAATATAATATTAACAATGTGCGAACTGCACTTTTTAAAATGAACAAATAAATAAAAAAAGAAGAAAGAGAAAGAGGGCTTTGTATGAATACCCCCACAATTAGGGATCGAACAGGAACTCTGTGTAGGAAAGCAAACATGTTGACAATCGGAAGGCTTCTCCTGTAGTTGTTGTTAAACTCAACCCCCTGTTGTCTTCATTGTTGTACTCAGTGTTTTCTGCTGTAACATTTCCTCTTGATCATTCATCACATAACAGCTGTTGTACTGCACTGTTCTATTTTGGTGCTTTTGCATTGACTACAGGTAGTCTGACATGTCGTGGCAGTGACTTATGCCTGGTTAGAGACAAGGACCTTCACTTGGGCATGCTCTTTTCATTGACTCGGTGAAGATGCTCACAAAGAGACAGGCTGGGCCTTAAGATAGGGTTAAGTCTCTGAGATGGTCAAGGCTGACAAAAACATTTTCATTCTCACAGGGAAATAAACAGACGTGTGTAGAGGCAGGACATGCAATGGACCAGGTTGACGTACTAAATGCTCTACGATAAGTAAGATGTTTGTGAGAACTAAGAGATGACTGAATCTGCACCATGATCTGACTGCAGGAACAGCAGGTTAAAAAAAGGGGTGTGACCAAAGAAAAGCCTTACACAGGAGGCAAAATAATGATGATAATAATAAACCCAACTCAGAACTGGTGATGTCAGCTGCTACATTTTGTGGGATTTATTAGAGAATGACCGAAAGGAAAAGAAAACCAAGCTCCTGAACTTTGAATTTTTCAGATATTCCATAAAGTCCTTAGCAAAACAAAAATGTGTACACGCCACACACACACACTTGAATCGCACAAATTCATTGTATCATCCAAAACATGAACAATACAGCAGGGCTGTTCAACTGGCGGCCCGCGGGCAAAATCTGGCCCACCGATCGTTGCCAAAATAGTTAAATGTAGTTATTTAAAAAGAAAAACATTAAATAAATAAATGTTTTTGTATAAATCTTTAAAAAAAAAAGTTGTGTCGAATGTGTCAATAGGAAATGTTTGTCAGGGATCAGTAAATGAGGAGATACAAGGGAACCGGCATAGGAACATAAAATGTAATTAGTTCAGGGTAAAAGTTCGTTTCCATTTCGTTCAAATAGCAAAACTCGCCTGTTTGAAGCCAAAGGTAATAAGATAGGCTGGAACAGGTAGGAAAGCCACTGCTGCAGTGGACAGTCAATGAAGGCGAGATATTTATTGGACAGGAGGCGTGCGGAAATACCAGCACGGTCCTGACAGTTAGAGCTTAGATTACAGAGAATCTCTCCTTAATGGGCGCCACTAGTACACACAAATCAATGACATTTTGCGCAGTAGAACATCAGTGACAATGGACACCGCAGAATACCTGCTAGTGATCTTGTTATCAAATTATAATAAAAATTTTCTGGAACGCTCAGTCACATACAAATCAGTCAGACGTAGATTGCCGGGCGCGATTGTACAGTAACAAACTGAATCAGTAAGTGTTTTACATTATCTACTTTTAATCATTTAGTTAAATACTTGATGCCCTGGCTAGCACTAGTAAGTGTGCAAAGTGGGAATGTGAAAATCGTTCATTCAACAGTAACTGGACACTGACATATTTATTTATATCACCAACTATGCCTAATTCGAGACCAGTATGCTTGCTGTTTTATTTTCTCAACACTGGACTCGGCAATCTTAACTGATCAAATTATATAATTTAAAAAAACTTCAGAATAATTTCGACAACAGATTTGACACCTTCAATATCCCAAACAATGTAATGTTATTCGTTCGAGATCCTTTTAAAATCCCTGCGGGTGATTTTTCTTTCAGTGCTAAGAAGATGATATCCTCTGTTGATGAAGGTTTTCTGCAGTTAAAACTTGTGGATATCCAGTTCCAGCGCAGTGAATGAAAATTTTAAAAAAAGTGGTACCGCTAAGTTTTGGTACAAAGGGATTCAACAGGAGCAGTTCCCGAATACTAAAAAAGTTGCAGATTTCATATTCACCATATATGGCACAACTTTATCTTGTGAATCAAGATTCTTACACATGAATATCATCAAGACAAACAGTCAGAGCTCTCTATGCAATGATACCCTGCAGGACTGCATGAGAATTGCTCTAACTCAGTGTTTTCCAAACCTTTCTTAGTCAGAGCTACTTTTTTCAATTAAAATTTTTTCCACTGCGCCCTAACCTAAGTAAAAATAAAACTATTCGAATGTAATAGATTAAAAAAAAAAATTTTGTGTATCTTTGAATATTTCACGACGCCCATGTGAAGAGGCCGCGGCTCCTCTGGGTGCCGCGGCACACTGTTTTAGAATCACTGTTCTAACTGGGCACCAAATTAGCTCAAAAAATACAGCATTTCCTATTAATTACATTTTGCAATCGTTATACATTTCGGTTTCTTCTGCAGAATATGAAACCAACTGTGGACAGTTATTATTATTATGACAATGTAATGGGAGCGACATATGCAACGTTTATTTATGATCCCAACGACAAGTTGGAAATATGTGTATATTAATTAAAATTGATCGCGGGGGGGGGGGGGGGGGGGGGGGGGGGGGGGGTATTGTGGGGAAAAACAAGAATAGACCCACTGCCTGCCCAAATGAATGTTGTAAGAGTCGACTAATTGGGAGATTTTTCGAAGTCAGAGTACATCTGCCTGAGAGCCAAGGAACCAACAGTCTGCATGCAAATGAGTAAGACATGTAAAACAAATGTGTACCCAACACTCAGTTTCTGGAACAGGACTAGTGTCCAGAAGTAGACGAACATACAGGACTCTCCGCTGGAGTTTACAGCCGGTAATTATGAAAAAGAATAATTAAAAGTGAGTATTCAATAATTATTACAGAAGACACTGATTGTAGTACACTTTACATTATAATGGTTTACAACACTGCTTCATTCATATAGGCTACGTCCTAGGCATAATAGTTTTGGAATGTAATAAATCTACAGATTCAAAATGTCAGTTGTAGTGTCGGCTCTGGCCACTGGCCCGCGACGATCTCCATGTTCAACATTTTGGCCCGCGAGCAGACTTAGTTGAATAGCCCTGCTATACAGTGTAAGGAGGATAATCAGTAAAAACTAAACGGCACATAATCAACTCTCTGAC
Organism: Candidula unifasciata; assembly: GCA_905116865.2. Lineage (NCBI taxonomy): Eukaryota > Metazoa > Mollusca > Gastropoda > Stylommatophora > Geomitridae > Candidula > Candidula unifasciata. Next base: position 550,009 of record CAJHNH020008510.1, on the reverse strand, counting down.
ATTTCTTAGGGACTGAATGATTCGATACACAGTGAGGATTATCTGATGACACTTTACGGTTCTACTCCACAGGTACACTGCCATTGTAGAGTGATTTCACTGATGCCCTTTGATGGCGATGAGTCAGAAAAATACCAGTGGTTCCTCTCTAGAATCAGCTCTGCGGACTACATTATATTTCTCAACTCTAGGGCTGCAGAAAGCCTCATTGTAGCTTACCTGAACATGAAATTGTGCAGAACCAAACCAGCCAGTCTGGAGGATGACTTATTTCTGCTTGGTGTCAGATATTTGATGCAAAGTGAGATCGTCCGAGAAAACAAGTTAATTCTGGTCTCATTTAATGGGAAATGCTGTCAGAAATACTTGCAAGTCTCAGTGGTATACACACTTCCCAACGATCTGCTAGGGCTTCTACAGAAGCTCCATAATTTCAGCAAGGAGAACACCGAGGCTTATGATGTGAGTATTTTATCTGATAAGTTGAATTGGGGGTTGCATGGTCTCGGGGCATGGTTTCCGCCTTGAGTGCTGGAGGTCATGGGTTCAAGCCCAGGTGAAGGCTGGGTTTTTTTTCACGTGGACTTCTAGTAATTTCCGCTGGTCTCTGGGTAGTAAGATGAATGCCTGTGTGTATTGTTGTAGAGTTGCCTAACGGCGCTGCCTCAGCAAAATTTTAGAGTTAAAAATCTACCCAAAGTATTTCAGGATCCTCGCCGGTGCTTCAGAGTTGGTGCATTGCGCTAAGATTCTTTGGACTGAGACTTGAGTCAGCAGTAGAAAGGAGCACTTGTACTGTGCTGTTCATCCATCCTCTAAACCTCAAGTGATCAGAAAATAAGCTGCCCATGTGGGTTCCAGGGCCCGATTTTGAGGGGGGGGGGGGAATCGTTATAAAAGGCAACTCATTAGGGATTTGCTGAAATCTGATGTTTTAGGCCAAAAGAGACAGATGTTGCAGCCTGGCTGTAAACCACTATACAATGCACCAACCACCTTTTTGAGATTGAATGCAGGAGAACAAGAAAAACAAATATTTATAGACTTTTTTTGCTTGTGGTATTGGTAAGGCTGGAATATTTTCTTTCAACTTTTTACTGAAAAGCATTTGAGTAAATAAAAATTGGCTATGAAAAGGATTCATATAATTTTCTTGCAGCCCATCTCATGATCGTGTGCATTGAAAGGGATCTCTAGCAGTGACTCTTCTAAAGTATTATAAATATTTTCAACATATTTTTTCTTTCTTAAGAATATGTATAAAGACAATTTAAATTTTATTTTTTATCTCCATTCAGTTTATGAAGATAATTTTCACATTTTAAATGCTACTTTTTAATCTCTATTCAGAAATTGTTGCCCTTGTATGTTGAGAACATTCCTAGTCTGCCTGAAGGAGCCAGATTACTGTCTGCAATCAAGGCCGAAGAAGACTTTGAGGAGAGCAACCCAGGCTGGTTTCCTAAGAAATTTGGGCTCTTAAAACTGTTATCAGAAGATGCAGGATACTCATCTGATGTGACTTCTAACACTGGTGTATCTGTTCAAGACCAGATGCCCAGCGAATGTGATAGCCCAGGATCTGACTTGGAAAAGCTGGATTTTGCTGCCAGCTTGCATGCTGATGATCCCACAAGACCACAGACTCCTCCACATGTCCAAAGCTGTACAGACAGCTGCTGCCCAGAAAAAGAACTGAGCGAAATGGATCTGCCTGTTGTTGCAGATAAATTAAATATGGAAGGCATTATTGATCAGTTTCATAAACTGTCAAAGGTTTTGGAACATGTTCATATGGAGACCAAGCCACTTGATGGGGAATCATTTATACCACCAGAGACCTTATCAGAGATCACCTATGATACTTACAGCACTGCACTAGCCCAGATCAACACCCATGGAGAAGTCCTGTCTCCCATTACCCAGTCACAGATTGACTGTGTTGAGAAGGGTAGCAACAAGGACCTGATTTTAAAAGGTGCGGAGTTCATCCCAGTGAATGAGTTGAAGCTCAGTCCACCAGAAACTCTCTCTAATGTACAGGAAGAAAATATGAGCGCTTGTTTCCGAGACATTAATGAAAGCACTGAGAAATATCTTAATGGTATTTAATTTCAACATAAAAAGTAGAATTTGCCCTAAAAATTATCGCAGTTGTACTAAGCATTCATGCCTGCTTGCTTGATTTTAGTTGTATTGTGAAAATGAAAGCAAGGCACTTTTCTTTAGATAAAAAAAAAAATCAAGATTTGGTGATATAATTCTTCTGCTTTTGAAGTTTATTCTTACAGGTGAGTATAGATCTTCAGTCAAACTCACGCCAGATTCTCCTAGTCTTTGCTGTCACTTGTGGTTTCTTCTATGGCTTTCTGATGTCATCCATCTCTGACTTTAATTCTCTTCTTCATACAGTTTTTGATCTTCCTACATTTTGTTAGCCTCGTGAATTCCAGAAGAAGAACTTTCTAGTTACACTAGTAGTTAGATTTTCTCAAGATGTGTCTTATCCAGTGCCAGCATCTTTTATTAGTTTTCACCACTGTGAGGTAATAGTGAAGCACTTGAGATATTATGTCTGCTTGAGGACCAGAAGGTTGTGGGTTCGCGTCCTAACGGAGCCGAAATTTCTTTAAAAAATGACCTTGACTTCCTGGTCGATCCAGCCTTGAGTGGGTACCAGGTGCAGTCCTGGGAAGTAAAGGTGCTGACCACATCACCCACCAAGTGCCGATTGGTCTATAAAACGGTAGGTTTAGCCCTATATTCCCATATCTAAAGGCGTAGAAAAGGGCCCATTTACTTGAGATTGTGGTCTGTTAAATTTGTGTTTCTGCATAGTTAGAAAACAAACATAAAGATGCAGCCATGGAACATGTTGTACCTTCTGAGATTAATCAAACACATGAAGATGCAGACACAATAAATTATACCTTCTGAGCCAAATAAATCGAAAAAATTAAGATGCAGCCATAAAGCAAATTATACTTTCTGAGATTATTTAAAGGTATATAAAGATGTAGTCACAGAACATGTATACCTTCTGAGATTAATCAAAGATATGAAGATGCAGACATGGAACAAATTATACCCTCTGAGCTTAATAAATCAAAGGTATGAAGATGCAGCCATAGCACTAATAATACTTTGAGATTAGTCACAGAACACATTATGCACATTATACCTTCTGAGATTGATCAAAGATATGAAGATGCAGCCATAGCACTAATAATACTTTCTGAGATTAGTCACAGAACACATTATGCACATTATACCTTCTGAGATTGATCAAAGATATGAAGATGCAGCCATAGCACTAATAATACTTTCTGAGATTAGTCACAGAACACATTATGCACATTATACCTTCTGAGATTGATCAAAGATATGAAGATGCAGCCATAGCACTAATACTTTCTGAGATAAATTGATTTCATTGCTTAGCATTGTGGCTCATCTTGAAAGAGATGGCAGCTAAACCAAAGCCTGTAGCAGTGGTTGATGCTGGTGTCACCAGACTGGGTCCTGTAACAAATATTTGTTGCTGAAATCCCAGCAGACTCCTGCATTTCCTTATGGTGTGTATTGATATTAGTCCCTAGCATTTCTTGCTCCACAGTCTAATAATATATTGCTACAGATGTAGATATTTCTGTACATTCATGCACGGGACATCTTTGAAATCATTGTATAGTGTAGGTGTATACGTGAAATCCACACTATTACCATTAAAATATATATATGTGTATTTATATACGTACGCGAAAGCGCATGCACACACATACGCATACACACACGTATACACACACGCATACACACACATACACACAAAAATGTAGGTGTGCCTATGTATACATACACATACATACACACACAAATGTAGGTGTGCCTATGTGTATACACACACAAATTTATATACTGTACCGTGATTCTGATATTTATTAATACTGTACCTAGAGAGATTATTGTGCCGTTATTGAGGTTTGTTGAAGCTATTTTCTAAACATTTAAATTTTATCATATGGTTCCAGTACTTGAAAACTAAGGCTTTCTGCTACATATTACTGTAATGCATTGTGTGTAACAGTGTAATCAGTTGCTTCCAACCATTGTAAAATGTCTTTCTCCTGTGTTCATGCTGCTGATGTTGTTATACTTTCAAATGATACGCAGCTTTCTTTAAGTTATACAAAAGTATGCTATATTATTGATATGATTATGTGTATTGAATGACCAACAGAAATTGCATCTGAAATTCAATGGACATGTTACAGCAAGTACTGGCAAAATAATTTGCTTACAATGAAGGGGGGGAAATGACATTTGAGAGTTCTGACACGTGTGTCCTTGATCTCTTGATCAAAGACTGATTGGTTGGCCTCCAGGAGAAAGATAAAAGTTTGTTCAAAGGAGACATGATATGCCCCGTAAATGATCACCTTTTGCAGAAAGTCACAACGTGATAGCTACATGTGACTGCTGAAATGGTTATCAAGAAGTAGAGCTGGAGTGTGATATTTAGTAGAACTATTGTCTGCCGCATATGTATTTCTATTTAAAGGATTAATTGACACTGGCTCAGAGATAACTTGTCTGCCCTGAATCAGTCATACTGGGTTCATTTCATACGAGTTTCTATAGAATAGGAAACTTGAAGGTAATATAATCTCATTGGTGTGTGTGTGTGTGTGTGGCTAATGAATCAGATGTCTAGCTTTCTCAGATAGGTAAGCAAAACTGAATGGATCTGTGTACATCTTGTTGTTTCAAAATCCCAGACAGAAGTCAGTGTGGAAGGAGCTGCTACCCAAGATAAATTTCTACAATAAACAAACAATGTTAACTTGTATACATTTGGTGTACATATTTTGGATCCTGGATTTGTGCACTGTGATGAAATGCCTTTTATGTGATCTATAAAAGTAAATTAGCATATGTGGAAGTTATTTGTTGTTGAGTAAAAGTGATTTAAGTTGAAAAACAAAACAAAAATTACATAATTAAAATGTCAGTGTAAGTAAAATAGAAAAGGAATTTATCTATGGAGCAATTGGTCTATTTCAGACAGGTAAATAAATGTATATAGACCGAGCTTTGTGTGTGTATGTGTGGTACACAACAGTACAAAATATTTGAATCTTTTAAAGGCATCATTTTTTTGCCCAGAGGTACTGTAATAGACACTTAGAGGTGAGTACTGACCTTTTTTTTTTATACATTTTGTGGAAATACCAGGTTTTTTTTTTTTTTAATAGAAGAAAACCAGTGCATACAGATATAGCTTGTTTGATTAATTAGAAAAGAATGTGGTACAATGAGGAAGTATCATATTAGTGGTAGCTGTTTTGTGCCATTGACTTTTATAGAATGTGATCATCTGCCTAGATATGCAGGGAAACAGCATCATGCAGTAGTTAATGTACTTGCTTGCTGGCTTGCCAGTCCCTTGATCAAGGCTGGAATTTTTGTTTATGGGCTCCATGAATGATAATGAATCTAAAAATGCTTACTAAAAAATGTTGTAGGAATTAAAAGCGGCTTTTGTGATGTTGAACAAACCACCAGCTGGGTGTTGAAGTGTGGGAAAAAAAAATGAAGCTAGCAGAAAGATTACTAAATCAGATCAATGCATGGATCAAGAATCTTTACTGTACCTCTTTAGATATACAGGATATGGGTCACTGTTCATTTATAAAAAAGAAAAAAAAAACATTATCAGTGCAGTGTATATGGGATGTTGAAAACTGTACTTTTTGTTCCTTAAGAGACTCATTTATTTATCTGAGCCTTCCTGTTTTGTGACTGGAATAATAGAGAGACAATAGATTCTACAATTAACTGCCTGTCCTATTTCACACTATATTGTCATGTGCAACCTGCAGAATTAAATAAGCATTCTGCAAAACCTGAAACTCTTGTTTTACCACATGTTGGTGTAATTTGGTAATATAAGTCAACATACAATAAAATGAAAACTTGATCTTTCTAGCTGAAATACACGAAGCACCCACATAATCCTATATTTCCTTGCATTACCACGGTAGTTTTAAACATTTGTTTTTATTTTTTTCTGGTTGTAACACTTGGCTCTTATTGGTGAGACCCAATTTGAGGCTTTGGTGTTTTCAACCTTTCACTGTATGTCGCAAAAAATAAAATTCACCCAGCACAGTTTATCATGGCTGTTTTAACATGAACTGATGCTTTTTTTGGTCTCTAAGTATTTGTAAAACTACTGTGGTAACACTTTCCTTGAAATACAGGTATGTGGGATGTTGTGTATGTAAGCTAGGATCCCTTATTTTACTTCACTGTATGTAGATCTGGTTATGTTGCAAGCCCATGATGACATACAACCAAATATGTCAGTCAGTAATTTGTGCTGTCTATTGTTTCTTTGTTGTTAACATTCACGGTGGGAAAATATATTTATTTTTATAATGTCTTTTGTGTCAACAGGCAGCTATGCGTCATCATCAGGCAGCTGTAATAAATTATTGCACAAATAACACTCTGGTTTATTTATGCAGTTGCCCTGTTTTACAGTTGCAGTTTTTATTTATTTATTATTTTGTATGGGGGGGGGGGGGGGGGTGGGTGTACAGAATGGTTTTATACTGTTCAACTTTTTTATATTTACTGCTTGTAATATTTATTTTGATATCAGCATGTATCCAAGTTATATGTTTTTCATATTATATTTATTGCATTTTTATATTTATCTGTTATCATAATAGTGATTCAATATAGTTGTTTCTGTTATAGTCACTTTATAATGAGGATAGGAATGTGTTATAACTAGGAATCGCAGGTTATCATGTTCCTCCACAACAGTTTGTCCCACGTTTTAATCTCAGATCATTTTCTCTGCCCCTCTAACTTTGCAGTTTTTTTCTGCCACTATCAACCTCTGCCTCAGATACATTTAGCCCTTGTCTCAGTTGTCAGTTTTCTCCAGCTGGTCAGCACCAGGCTAGAAAGAAATGCCTTCTTCTTGCTGTTTTTTTTTCTTCTTTTTCTTCCCCTCCTCCTCCTCCTCTTCATTTCCTTCTCCTCCTGATCTTCTTCATTTTCTTCTCCTCCTCCTTCTCCATTTTCTTTCGTCTTTAAAAAGGCAGTTGGGTATTGTGGTTTCTATGGCCTTTTGGCCATCACATCTGGTTTCAGAAAATCCTTAGTCACCTTTCATGCATGCTTGTAAAGAAGCAGTATGTAACTCTGTTGGGCCGCCCCCTTGGCATATAACAAAATATAGCATTCCATATTGGGACAGACACTTTAACAGGCAATGACATGGGAAACAGAGGGATTGAGGAAATGAGGATGTCCATGAGAAATTCTGTCAATGATATCAAGAAGATTGCACAGGATGAAGTGGAGAGAAGACTAGGACTTTGAGCTTTGTAAATCATATAAAGGTACAGCAGGATGGTATTGGTGAATAACACAGTAGTTGTTAATTGGCAGAAAATGATTCTTGAAACTGTCCCAAACAGTAAGCTGAAGGAAAGTTTATTTTTCCTAATTATTTTCAAAGAATATTATTATTATTATTGTATGTGTGGAAATTTGTTTGTGAGTTCTGTTACTTTTAAAACATTGATTGATGGTTGAATTTGAAATTTGAATATCTTTCAGTGTAATGTTTTTTTCATATGTAAATTCATTTATGTATTTAATTGCCTTTCAAAATTTGTAGGCATTCACAGCCTCAATCTTTGTTTTGCTGTTGCATGAAGTTACTTGTTGCATTGTTATTTTATTGTTTAAATAACCACGAAACACACTGCACACATTATTGCTTAGTGTCAGAGCCCTACTTTATTATCTAGTTACTCTGGCTCATTGGGTAGGCCAGCTAAGAGACTTAACTACCCTATAATACACTTAAAACACACCCCTATTGAGTACACACATAATCTTTAATGTACAAAGAACAATTCAGCCTAAAGCAAGCCTTAACGGAATGGACGTTCCTTGATCCCAAACGAGGGTGGTGATAGCTTTTATATTCACTAATCCACCCCAAGCTGTTTCCATGGATATCCCAAGGACTCGATTCCACCTCACTGACGTACAGCACTAACTAAGTTGCCGTCGTCACCACACGAGACTAAGTGATCTAAGTATGAGTGGGCAGTGTTAACGCCACCAACAATGCATGTCAACATTAATTACCTGCTAACAGATTCTGCGTGAAAACTACTACTACACAAGGAACATTACAGATGAACAAACTTGTCAGAACACCGTATAGAAACACAACATATCTAAAGCCTAACCCCAAATACTATTCTTGCTAATCGTCACTAATACAAACTACACTAAGCGTTTTTAATAGAAGACACATTTACAGTCGCAGTCTCACAACAGTCCAATCCAAGTCTACACGCATGTCTCTCCTGAACAAACTCTTCCAAGCCTTTTGTTCCTCTGCAGCATTTATCTCTGACACTCTGTAATTCATGCTCCTCTTAGGGCGTAGGGTTTAGCCCAACTCAGTCGACACAGTTTATTCCGTGGTCAAACTGCTTGATCTCGCTCTGAGTTTGACTGAGGGTCAACTCGTTCATATGGAATGATTTACTATTGCAATGAGTAGTGTTTACTAACTGCTTGCACTGGCTGTTGTCTAGGAGATGATATGTGTAGTGAATGCTCTTAGCACACATTTTACGATGACATAACTGGGACAAGCCAAAACCGACTTAGCAGTACGATACATCAGTTTATTGACATTTAACAGCTTTCACACACTACATTACTCAGACTCCAACATGCTGGTTTCTCACGCAGTCACTGACCAGAGTTTGCACAGATGTATCTGGTTCTTCTCCTTGACATCATACAGACTGGCCTGGCTGGTCTTGGCTTCAAATGGATGTCGTCGTCTGGTTTTCCTCTCACAGCAATCAATCTCACGTTGTCATTCTCTCGCTCAATCTCCCGTCCTTTCACTCCAGCAGTTCAACACATACTAACTTGATCAGACTAGGGTCTGACACTATACCCCATATTAGTTTCACGTGGCAACACGTTGTGGTCCTTTACTTCCACGTGAAGACCTGTGGTCGTTATCATCGGGTTCCACATGATAACTCGTAGTCATCACCTATCTTGAAAACCTCGGTTAATCCGAGTATCTGGCTTCTCTCTGTATTATTGTTTAGCTTGGAGCTTTCCCCCAACTTTTCTCATCAGGGTGAAAATATCCCTCATTACAATCTTCCTCCCCCGTATTAAAAAAAAATTTACTTTTTTTTCCATTATCGTTAATGGGTTGGAGTATATCTTATGAAATGCTTGGGTATTTTCACTGGTATCAGAGGTAAAAATTATCCCACCCCTTTGGGTAACTCATGTTCTTCCTTTGGAACTTTGTCAGTTGTCGTGCCCAGTGAGTATTATGTGGCGTAATGGAATCAACACCCCAGGCAATACTCTCTCAATTGCGGAAAACCATAAAGGCTCTACACGTTCCCCACTTCATCCCACAGTCTGTCAAACGACAGAAAATCACCCCAGGCACTACTCTTTCACGTGCGGAAATCCACAACGGCTATGGAACAGTAATGTAAACTTGTAAAGTCCCACCCTTGCCACTATACTCACTGAACATCCACTGATGTTGTTTCCATTGGATATTAATTTTTCCCCTTATAGGTGCTATGGACTTTACTACCCTTACCTATCGTGATTTCCCACCAGTCTATATTACATTCCCAATACTTATCTCTCTTTAAGTTCCCAAAATGTTAAACAGTATTTCCTGGTGTATTCATCAATTAAATTCCCTGTATATACTTTCGATTGTTGAATAACATCTTTACATGTTCAAAACATTAAATAATTGTATGTTCCTCAATATATATATAGATTACATTTTGTAGATAATAAATTTTCATATTCAGTTCTAAAATATTTCGTTTCGTCACCTATGTCTTTGACCAGTTGTCATTACAATTACATGTTATAAACAATTTGTAATAAATACAATATACTTTTTATACATACATACATCATCATCATCATGTAGCAGGTCCTTTGCAGAACATCGCTCTCATCACAGTCTGCCTGAAATATACTCAGTTTCTCGCTAGTTCTCCCGCCTCATGAACTTTCACACTCAAGGAGTCACTTATATCCTGTGCCCATCTTTGTGTCGGTCGGCCCTTACCCCTCCTTCCTGGTACCATGCCTTCTGCTATAATTCTTTCCAATCCGTCGTGGCGCTTGATATGACCAAAATATTTCAGTTTTCGAGAAAGGATGCTGTTTATTAGCCAGTCTTCCTTGATGTTCAGATCTTTTAAGATGTCAATATTTCTCCTCTTCTTTGTCCAAGATATTCTGAGAATCTTTCTATAGCATTTCAGCTCAAAAGCCCCTATTCTCTTTCTTAAGGATTGAGAGATAGTCCACGACTCACATCCATATGTAGCCACAGGGAAGATGCATGCTCTCAAAATTCTAATTTTTAACTCCTTGCTGGTGCTTAGCCATAGACTTTTAAGGCTGTTCAATCTTTGCATTGCTATGGCCATCCTCCTTTTCATTTCTGTCGAATAGTCTCCATTATTGTTTATTACAGAGCTTAGATATTCAAAGTTTGTGACATTTTCAATTTCTTCATCATTGTTATTTTTTGGTGACAGCCAGTTTTATCTGTAGACATTATTTTCTTTTTCTTTAAATTCAAGAACAGATTTTGATCTTCATTGTGCTTTTGGACAGACAATATTAAATTTTCTATTCCCTTTACGCTGTTCGGAAGGAAGACTGTGTCATCTGCGTAGTGGGAGTTCTGGAATAGGGTTGCCACCAATTTTAAGCGGATCATAACTGTCACAAGTCTGGTCATTTTTGACATTTCTCATATTTTCTGCGTATATATTGAATAGGTATGGTGAGAGAATGCACCCCTGCCTCACCCCTTTTTGCACCTCAAACCAATCAGATGTTTCACCAGCTGCTCTGATGGCTGCTTGTTGTTCATTATAAAGATTTTCAATTAAATACACTAAATGCGCTGGAAACCCCATACTTTTCATAAAAGTCCACAGTTTGTGGTGCTGGACGCAATCAAATGCCTTGCTATAATCAATGAAATAAGCATGAAAATCTACATTGTATTCTCTGCAATTTCCAAAAATTATTCTCATATTAAAGATGCGATCATCTAGCTCATATTGTAATTTCCTTTCAATCCTTTTCATGATTATTCGTAAGAGGATTTTGCTAGCATGACTTATTAATGCGATGGTACGGTAGTTGGAGCATACTTTTGGATTTCCTTTCTTTTGGAGAGTGATATAGACTGTTCTTTTCCACGCTTTAGGCCAAATGCCACTGTTTTAGATCTTCGAGCACAGTGCATGGTAGATTCGGACACTGGCCTCTCCTCCTGCTTGAATTAGTTCTGCTGGTATTTCGTCGCAACCTGGTGACTTTCCTTTCTTCAGGCTGTGTATTGCTGATGGTACCTCATCCAGTAAAGGCTCTGGTTCTTTTTCATAACTTTCACAAGTCGTTTTTGAATTACTTGTCACATCCTCATACATTTCTCTACAGTATTCTTTCCATCTTTCTAATATGTCTTTGGTTTCCGTTAATGTGTTACCGTTTTTATCACTTAATACATGAAAAGAAGGCCTGAATTCACATTTCAACGTTTTAATTTCTTAAACATGTCTCTGTCTCTTCCTAGCATCTGGAATTGTTCAATTCTATTACAGGTATTTATAATAAACTGTTTTTTATCTCCTCTGATAGCTCTTCTAATTTCTTTCGTGTAGTTCCTATATGCATGGCTATTTGTTTCTGTCCCTACTTGCTTTAAATTTCTTCTTTCTTCTATCAGCTTGAAAGTTTTTTCTGTAATGTAAATTTGTTTCTTGTGTGGTTTTTTAGGAATCATGTTCTGAGCTGTTGTGATGATGATGTTTCTTGTTTCATTAGCCAACTCATCAGGTGACATATCCTCCTGCACTGCCATTAGCGCCTCAAATTTGTTTTCAACCTCAATGCTGTAATCATTTGTCAAATTACTCAAATCAAAACGTATTGGCTTATCCCCTTTCAACACTTTTTTCAGTTTTATTTTAAACTCTGCAGCAAGAAGTTTGTGATCAGTGTCATAGTCAGCTCCAGGGAGTGTCTTATATACAATTTTTTTCAGACTAAAAACTAGTGATAATGCTTCTTTTTCAAATGTGCTATATTTCTGTTGTGTGGATGTTAATTTCTGTGACCAGTAGAAAACTAGAAGAAGAATGTCTGCATCTTTGTGGACTAACATTGCTGCTATAGTGTGTCCACTAGCATCTGTCTGTAAATAAAAATGTTTGCTCGGATCTGGCTGTCTCAGAATTGGTGGTGTTGAAAACAAATGTTTAATTTTTTCAAAAATTTTATCATGACTTTCATCCCAATCCCTTTTCCTAAATTGTTTTTTTTTTTTAAACAGTTCAGGCAATGGTGCAGTTAAAGCTGCTAAGTCTGAAATAAATTTCCTATAGTAATTAATTAAACCCAATAATGATTGCAATTGCTTTTTAGTTTTAGGTTTTTCAATATTCAAAATCTTTGATACAATATTCTGCTCAGTTTGGACTTTTCCCTCACAAACAATGTGACCTAAAAACTGTATTTTCTTATAACAAAACTCTGATTTCAGGGAGTTCACCGTCAGGTTTGCCTCCCAAATTTTCAAAAACACTTTTTTCAATGTTGCCAGGTGTTCCGGTATTTCTTTAGTGTAGATGCAAATGTCATCCATGTAGGCAGTTATGTGTTCCATATCCCCAATAACTTTTGAATCATTTTGGTGAAGATTTTCGGGACATTTAACAAGCCAAAGGTTACCCTCAACCACTGTTTCAATCCCAGGGGTGTCTGGAAACTGGAGTATTTACTGGCATTCAGGGTCATGTGGATTTGACAATATCCTTTACATAAATCTAATTTTGTAAAATATTTCGAATTGTGCAACTGCTTGATGGTATTATCTGTTGATGGAATAGGTTATGCTTCCAAGTAGGTGACCTCATTCAACTTTCTATAATCAACACATAGTCGTAAATTACCATCTTTCTTTTTCACTATTACCATAGGCGAACTATATTCAGAACTGGAATTTGTGATTATACCATCCTTCTAAAGTTGTTTTAGTTCTTCAACAACTTTATCTTAATAATGTATTGGTATATAAAAATTTGTGGATTTCACAGGAACAGTTGAGTTCAACTGAATGTCGTATTCTATTAAGTTCGTTTTCCCAGGTTTACTTCCAAAAATATCTTTGTACTTAAAATCATTTTTAAAATACTGTCCTTTTCTTTCCGTGCAAGGATTTCATTAATTTTAACTGACCTCCTGTTGACCTCATCTGATCTGGTAATCTAGTAATCTGATATGGATGGTGTTGAAATTTCTTCATCCACTGCATCTGTTGAAGTTTCATTAACCACATTGCATCAGTTTACATTTGCAATATCAGATCTTCCAAAAAACTTTATCTTCTAAAATACTTTTTCAACATATTAATATGGAAAATTTCCAAATGGTTCTTGTACTGTATTTTGTAATCTACATTGGACACCTTTCTTACTACTTTATATGGCCCTTGCCATTCGACACACAGTTTGTCAGATTTTTTGGGTAACAGCACCAAAACATCGTCGTTCGGTTCTAACTCAGTGAGCTTGCTCACTCTGTTGGCATAATATCTCTGTTTCATGGTTTTCTGGGCACTGGCCTTTGTCGCCGATTTGCATGCAGTCATAATTTTATGCCTTAAATTAATAACAGTCTGATAGTCATGAATTTTTGGGTCTTCTTCATCTTTCCTAGTAATGATACCTTTATACACTTCTAAAGGGCCTCTGGGGTTGGCTCCATAAACAAGCTGGAATGGTGACACACCGGTTGAACTGTGTGGTATTTCCCTATAAGCAAATAGCACAGCCGGTAATAGACTGTCCCAGTTTACGGGATTGTTATATGTTATCCTTGATAACGTCGTCTTTACCGACTTGTTCAAATTCTCCACTAACCTATTTGCTTGGGCGTGGTGAACTGTTGCTTGATTCCTAACACATTTGTTACTGCTCTTGTTATTACTGCATTAAACTGATTACCCCGGTCTGATACTATAACTTCAGGAAACCCTAACCTAGAAAAAATTAATATTAATGCTTCATGTATGTGTTCTGCAGTAATGTACTTCAGAGGGACTGCTTTAGGCCATTTTGTTGCACATCAATCAAGGTGAGTATGAACCTATTTCCTTTGGCAGAAGTGACAGGTAGCGGACCTATAATGTCTATGGCTACCTGTTCAAACGGTCTGTATGCGGTGAGCCCTGGCTGAATGGGTGCTGTAGGATTCACCCCTTTCTTGATCGTTCTTGTGCATATATCGCAGGACTTTACATACTGTTTGACTGTGCTGGTGACCCCTGGGCCAAAAAAAAATGTCAACAGTCTGGAAGTCGTTTTTTGCTATTCTTAGATGACCTGCAAATATTGAGTCATGTGTCAATGACAATGCTTGATCTCTGTATTTTACTGGCAGAACAGTTTGTTTAGTTATAACTGGACCTTTTTGATACAGACGAATTAAAATGTTTTTATGCATTACAGATTTCCAAGATGCACTCTTTACTGTCTTTGATTGTGCATTCACCAAACTTAAACATTTTTGTAGCGTCGTGTCACTTCTCTGGTCTTCACAAAATTTGATTTTAGTCGCTAACTGCTCTAAACTTGTATTAATCTTTTTATCTAACAACTCACTTTCTCTCTCTCTCTATCCTTTCGTTCATCTTCAGTCATACACCTGGTGACTGCTGCTGTCTCATGTATACTGTCTACTTTCTTATTTTCGTCCCTGTTCTTAACGCTTCCAGTCTCTATGCTGTTATTCAAGTCATCCGCTCCCTCATTTTCATTCAAACTTTTATCTTTCATTACTTCCACCGTGGATGTGGGGTTTGGAGTCACATCATTCACTCTTTCGTTCTCTATGCTAAATGGAATGTTCTCTGCTTCCCATTTACTGATGTCAGATACCTTTTCTAAGTCTTCCCTTTTACCTATGATCAAATCTGCACACGGTGATGGTAACATGGCACAATAAATACTCTTCCTAAGATATAGTGTTGAATTGCAGACATAGGCAACTTTATATCGTTCTACATTTCCCCCAAAAGTTCTACACGTTATAAACTTTTGTATTACCTCTTCTGATCTCACCAGTGACTGGCGAATCCCTGATATTTTGGCGCTAGTATCTCTCAGGATGGATACAGTTCTTTCATGTACCATACCTTTGTGTGGTATTAAACTACCCTGGCCATGTGCTATGTTGGCATTGTAAACTGGTACCTGGTGACCACACGGTAGGCTACCCTCAGCTTGAAACTCTGTACAGACAAAACAACTATCATTAATTCTAAAAATTTCAACAGCATTACCCTTTTGTGTATCTGAACCTGAATCTTTGTCAGACAACCCATATGCTATGTGTGCTTCTTTGATCTGTTGTTTAAAGGCACATTGGGCACCTACATGGCCATAGCAGGAACAAGAAAAGCATTTGAGCACCCTATTGTAGTCATTCAGCTTGTTCTTCCTCTTGGCAATAAGCTCCTGAACCCTCATTGCGTATATTGGATTCTTGTCACACATGGCATCTGAACCATGCTGGCGATTGCAATAGCTGCAGTTGACCATGGGAGATTTTTTCCTGTTGTACTTCTTTCATTGGGTATCTTCCTTGCTGAGGTTTATAATATGCTGCGGCTCCTGATTCAATCACATCATTAACCCTTTTGCTGCTACATTCCGGGAAATAGCTGTCTGCCCTGTGCTAAGCAATGTGGAAAAAAGTCTCTGCTGTGCGCGATACTTTTCTACCCTCCAAATGCAAAAGATGCATCAGCGGTGAGGGCTATATTTTGTAGACCTATCATTTTTTACCCTCGGGAGTTGTGTGGTTGTTCCGAGTGGTGACAAGTCAGAGGCACGATGGTGCCCCACAAACTTGACTAACGGAGCTATCACTCCCCTGGGGGTGGTGGGGGGAGGGGGGAATTAATGGGAACAACTGTTTCCAGTCCGTATCCCAAAATGTGATTGACAAATCTACCATGGCTCCCACTTTAATCATAGTTATTTGTAGTCACCATGTTATTACGTACTAAAATAATAATAATAATACTTGAGTCATCCGTTGCTGAAAAGTAGCAGGAACTGAAAGGAAAATTTACAATAATAAAAATCCGTCAGTCCCAGGGGACTATGGAGATGTGCCGCTGGCTTTGGGAACAGCATCTGCTGTGACTGTAAAGTCCGATGCGAGAATGGCAGCCTTTGCCACACAGGATACACACAAAAGCAGATACTCCCTCGTTGTGAGCCAGTTTTACTCTCCGGTGTCTCCTCTCCACAGCTCGTTGTGTTCGGTTTCTTTCAAAATATGACAGTCCGTCTTTCACTTTCTGTCTCCATAGTAGTCGATCTGCAGCAGATTTTTCCCATGTCTCTGTGCCTATGTTGGTATCAATTAGGTCACGTTTGCATACATCTTTATAGCACAGCTTTGGCCTTCCTGTAGTCTATCAATATCATTGATGGTATTTTTGCTCTTGTGAGCACACATTCATTGGAGACAAGGTCTCGCCATAATATACCAAGGATGCGTCTCAGACAGCGCATATGGAAGGTATTCAGTCTTTTTTCCTGTGGAACATAGTGAGTCCAGGATTCGCAGCCGTACAGTAATGTGCTCAGGACACAAGGCTCATAAACCCTCATTTTTGTATTATCAGTTAGCTTTTTGTTTGACCAGACTCTCTTTGTGAGATTTGCAAACATAGCAGAGGCCTTTCCTATACGTTTGTTTAGTTCTGCATCCAGATAATTCTTTGTGTAGGTACAAGGATTACAATCCGTATGTCAGGTTATCCCCTGAGCCCTGTGCACCCAACAAGGCAAACGGATCGTGGTGGGACAACACCTTACTGACTGGGGGCTGCCCAGCTGAGGCGGGCGGTAGCTGTCCAATGAGACTACGATGGTCTCTCCCACCGTCGGAAACAACCCTGGCGCCTAGCTCTACGCCAATTGAGCAAAGGCTTATAACCGGTGACTGCTGTTTCCCGTGTTGTGTCGAAACTGTTAAGCATCGCTGGAGTGACCTCTCCAGGGCACAGGCCAGGGCATTTTGCGTTTAATCTAAATATAGCTAATGTATATTGCCTTTCAGCCAATAAAATACGAGGTCACAGAAATCTGTAAGAAAAGTCCAAAAAATGGCTTGGGACGTCCATAGCACTGGGGGTCAAGAAAAAACAAACATCCAAAGACGGTTTAGCAGCGTACGG
Source organism: Candidula unifasciata (assembly GCA_905116865.2). Lineage (NCBI taxonomy): Eukaryota > Metazoa > Mollusca > Gastropoda > Stylommatophora > Geomitridae > Candidula > Candidula unifasciata. The sequence continues at coordinate 532,626 of CAJHNH020008510.1, read as the reverse complement.
GAAATCAGGAAAAGATGATCATAGCAGCAAAAGGGTTAATCGATGAACTGAAAATGTCTGGATGGGCATTATAATAATTATCCCCCAGTTGTTCCATCTGCTTAACATTTCTTGGTTTGGTTACTTTCAAAACGTAGCCATCTGCTCTTGCAGTGATTCAAGAATCTTGCTCCTTATCAGTAGGTCAACTAATAAATTGTTGTCATTCTGTATGTTTGCTGCGTCTATCCATTTCTGAAACGTATTTTGCACTTCGAACAAGTAATCCACAAAAGTTTGACTACTACTAGGCTTCTTCCAACATATTGCTTCCTGTAACCCATCTCGTGAAGGTTATAATGTTTCATGATTTGTTCCTTGAGATAATCAAAGTCCCTTCTATACTGCTCCGGAATTGACTCCAATACCTTAAGTGGCTCAAAGCCTAAGTGTTTTTGGAAAATCTGCGCATAGTCTTCCTTTTGGAGTTCAAAATTCAATAACCAAGAAAATATATCCTCCTGTTCACAGTAGTTCCGTACTATGCCAGAGTACTTCTTAAACCTGTTTTCTTCTGCCCTTAATCTTTCTTTCTCTATGGCTGCTTCTCTTCTGGATTAATTCTCCATCTCTTATCTTCTTATCTGTGTCTCTGCTTTCTCTTTATCAATGTATGGTCCTTGTCCTAAGAAACAGCTTCCACACACCACATTACACAGACTCCAACATGCTGGTTTTTCACGCCGTCACTGACCAGAGTTTGCACAGATGTATCTGGTTCTTCTCCTGAAAAGTTCAGCATGTTGGTATCATTTTGGACTGTGATGTTTTTAAAATGCCGTACAAATGTAACTCAGTTTTATTGATTATTTTCACAATCTGCTGAGTAGGTCGACTAATTTATTTTGCGACCCTTCAGTATGTGTAATTTCAAATTGGTATGTCAGGAGAAGTGCCTAACGTGCAGTTCTGTTATTTTTTCGTGATCCTGTTTTGATAACCAGCAATGATTTGTTATCTGTCTGAAGTAAGAATGGGCGTTCTAGAAGATAACTTTTAAGTTTAAAGATGCAGAAGACAACTGCAAGGCATTCCTGTTCCAATGTAGCGTACCTCTCCTCTGCTGGGGTCAGCTTCCTACTGATGTAACATATCCGATGCAGGATATCGCCTTCAAATTGCACTAGGCAACCTGCAATTGCCGTACCACTTGCATCACATCTGTGGATAAAAGGTAATTTAAAATTAGGCAATTTCAAAATAGGAGAGGTGGAGAATAGAGTCTTGATCCTGTGGAAGGCCTGGTCAAGTTCTGTGTTCCATTTGATTGTATTTGCAGACCCTTTCTAAAGTAGTGTTGTAAAAGCGGCCATTTCTTGATTGAAATTTGGTATGAACTTATTACAATAATTAATGAGCCCAAATGGGCTTCAGACTTCCTTTTTTAGTTGTGGGGTTTTTCTAGCTTAAAATTGTGGAAATAATTTTGTCATCGCTCATTAGCAATCCTTTTAAAAAAGTCTTATTTCCTCGAAACCAATTTCAACTTTAGAAGGTTTTACTGTCAGTCCAAATTCTTTTATTCTGTCAAAAACAGCTCTGAGTGTTGTTACATGATGTTCAAAAATCTCACTAAAAATACACATCGTCAATGTAAGTTGCAACATCAGAAATGTCTTTTATCAGTAATCTAGTTAACCCAACAAATGTGGTAGGAGAATTCATTAAACCAAATGGCATGTACCGCTGTTCATACAGCCTTTGCGATGTAGAAAATGCAGTAATATGCATTGAACTTTCTGTCATAGGTACTTGCTAATACCCCTTGGTGAGATCTTTTTTTGGGGGGGGGGGGGGGGGGGGGAAATATTGGCCCTTTCCATGACGGATAGTAATTGAGTACCAGCATTTGTTTTCCTGTAATCAACGCAAATGCGCATGGACCCATCCTTTTTCCTTACTATGACTTCTGGTGAACTATAACATGAGTTCGATTTTGCAATAATGCTTGACTTATCAAATTATTAATTTCTTCAATCAGTTTTTGCTTTTAATGCTCTGGTACTGGGTAAGATTGTACTTTTATGGGTTTGTTTGTATTGAGTTGGATATGGTGTTTGTTGTAAGTACATTTTCAGGGTATGTCTTACAAAATGTTGGAAAACTCATTCAGTAGTTTCACAATTTCCATTTTCAATAGGGGTGGAAGGTTTTCTGATATTTTTATTTGTTGCCAAGAGTTTTGGAATATAGTAATAGGAGTTAAAATGTGTTTGTCTGAAGGATCTTCTTCTGGTTTATCAACTAAGCTACATGACTCTCCCAGGGTGGGGCAGATGGTACTGTGTTGTTGTGAGGTACTTCAACACGTTTTTTATATGGTCTTAACATATTGATATGGTATACTTTCAGTTTCCCTTTGTAAAGAATTCGGTAGTCAATATCAGAGATACGTTTAGTAACTTTAAAAGGACCCTGCCAGTACACAGATTATCAGTTGGGTTGGGAAGGAGGAGTAATACTTCCTCATCTTCTGAGAGTGAGATTGTTCTAGCATTTTTGTGGTAATGGGTACTAGCTTCCTCCAATGATTCCCTTGCAGTAATGCATGCATTCATAATTCTGTCCCTTAGCTTTGTTATTATTTCATATTCACTTAAAGTTTTAGTATCTGTGACTTTTCCCGCGAGCAGTTCATTATAAATTTACAATGGTCCCCTGGGGTTGCCCAATAGACTAATTCAAAGGGAGAAAAACCAGTACTACTTTAGGATACTTCCCGATTCGCAAACAATATTGCTGGCAATAGTAAATCCCAATCTTTTGGTCTTTTCGCTGTCACCATTGCAAGCATACATTTTAAATTCCTATTCAAATTTTCACATACACCATTCGCTGCATAGTTGTATGGACTTGTAAACACTTCTTCAACCTCTATCAGTTTTGTGTAATCCTGCATTGCCTTTGATATGAATTGGGTACACCTATCTGATAGGATCACCTCGGGGAGACTAAATCTTGCAAATAGATGGAACAATACCTCACTGACATCCTGGGATGTAATATTCTTAAGTGGTATTGCTTCAGCCCAACTGGAGCAGAAATCGACCATTAAAATGAATCTGTTACCCTTATGGGAATTGATGTTTAAAGGGCCTATGACTCTACTGCTACATTCTGAAAAGGTCTTTCAGCCAGATGAGCTGTTTGAGTGAAAGCTTTTGGATGTTTGCCCTTCTGTATCATTGTCTGACATAAATGACATAACTTTGCAATAGTCCTTATGCTCTCTGAAGTCTCTGCTGCACCACTCTAATGGTACTGTCGGCAAAATGGGAATTTTTCTTGCAGATATCTGAGCGGCAGCTACGGCATTCCCATGGTACGCTGTACTGGTTTTCCTTTCCGCTTTTCTCTTATACAATCTCTGTACATTTTCTTGGAACCCTGGATTTTCCTCACACCACTGCTTTCTCCCATGCTCTGTTTTACAATAAGGACATGCGACCACTATACCCGCATTTCTCTCAATAACTCTTGTAAGTCTTCATAGTTGCTTCACACTGGTACCGTTTCTTTCTAAACAGAGATTGCACAGCCGCCCCATAGTTTACATCTGGGTCTTTTCCAAAGATAAAACCATTTTTATGAGCACTATTATAAGCATTTCCAGATGTTTCCATCTCTTTGATAGTGGATGGTTTTTGTTCGATTAGGAATTTCATCATGCTATTTGGTACACTGCATAAGTCTTTATCCCTAATTAGTAGGTCTTTCAAAAATTCAAATGATTTTCCAATTTCAGCGGAGCTTATCCACTTATCAAAAGTGGTCTCAACTTCAGATAAGTAATCAGTGAAGTTCTGCTTAGGTTTTGGTGACAAGTTTTTGAAAGCATTTCTGTAGGATTCTTCGTCTAAATAGAAATGTTGTAAAATTCTATCTTTTACAAAATCAGTCATCAAACTTTTTAACCTGGATGGTTTCTAACAATTTTAATGGTTCACCCCCTAGATGCTATCTATACATGAGTGACCATTCTGTACGTGGAACATCGTAATGCTTAACCATGTACTCAAAGTTTTGAGTCCAAGCAGAAATTGAATCACCTTGAGTGAAAAACTTAACAAGACCTTGATATTTCTTAAAGGATTTTTTGGCTGCCTTCAGTTCAGATGTTCTAATCTGTATTTCAATATTTCTTTCAGCTTCCATTTCTTTGGCCTTCAAATTATTAATTAGCTACTCCTTCTATATCTCAGAATTACTAATTAGTTTTTGTTCCTTAATAAGTAATTGGATTCTGTCTTTTCAGCTAGAGCTGCTAACACTTGCTGTTTCAAGTTAGTTTGAAAGACTGCATGAGTTGCTACCTCCTTCTCTTTCAAGGCTGTCACTTTACCAATTTCCCAATCAGCTTCATACCCTTGAGGATGATTTTTTTAAAAATCACTAACCTAAACCAAATCATTATCTGTTAACTTGGGGAAACTATTCTTAAATATAAATCAAAATATTAAATTAAATCAAAGTCAATTTATCTCACCACTAGTAAAAATTATTACCCTTTTTTACGTATATTATTCATTCATTCATTCAGTAGCATGTCCCTCGCGGAACCTCGCTGCCATAACAACCCTCCGGAAAACCTTCCTATCCTGAGCAAGATGTCCTGCGTCTGATACACCCATCTGGAGATCATCTGCCACATCCTGCACCCATCTTCTCCTTGGCCTTCCTCTTCCTCTCTTCCCAGGCATATACCCCTCCATTATTGTTCTCTCTAGACTTCCATGACGTTTCAAGTGACCAAAATATTTCAATTTTCTTTGTTTTATTGTCTTTACTAGCCAACACTCTTCAATATTCATCTCTTGAAGTATGGATGCATTTGTTCTTTTCTTTACCCACGATATTCTTAGAACCTGTCTGTAACATTTATATTCAAATGCATTTATGCGCTGTTCCGCTTGTTTAGTGAGTGTCCAGGTCTCACAGGCGTATGTTGCAATGGGAAAGATGCATGCTCTTAAAAATCTGACCTTTGTAATTCTATCTGTACAATTCCATAATTTATTCAGTTGTTTTAGTCTTTGAAGAGCAATTGATAGTCGCCGTTTATTTTCTTTCATTGTGTCACCATTGTTGGTAACCAGTGACCCAAGATATTCGAAATTTTCCAACACTTCCAATCTTTCCTCATTAACATATATTTCCTTCTCCATGGCAGTTTTGTTTGTATGCATTATCTTTGTTTTTGCTATGTTAAGAAATAAGTTATGATTTTCACTATTTCTTTGGAGTGAGGTTAATAAGTTTTCTAAACCATTTTGTGATGTTGATAGTAATACTGTATCATCAGCATAACGAATTTCTGGTATTTCATGACCACCGATGTTTAGGGCATCATATTGTTCCTTGTTTATATCATCTCTTACATTTCTCATTATATTTTCGGCGTACAGGTTGAACAAATACGGTGACAGCACACATCCCTGACGGACTCCTTGCTTGATGCCAAACCAGTCTGATGTCTCTCCATCTATTCTGACTGCTGCTTGTTGGTCTTGATAGAGCATTTTAATGAGCTGCACTATATGTGATGGAAAGCCCATATTCCTCATGATTTCCCAAAGCTTCTGATGTTGTACACAGTCAAATGCTTTTGAATAATCCACAAAACATAAGAACAGATTTACATTAAATTCTCTTCACTTCTCTATTATTAAACGCATGTTGAATATATGATCTCTTGTTCCTCTTCCCTGTCTAAATCCAGCCTGAGCTACATTAATCTCTTCTTCCATTTTCTTATGCAGTCTTCTCATTATATTTTTTAGTAGAATTTTACTTGCATGACTGATCAGGGCAATAGTTCGATAGTTTGTACATAATTTCAGGTCACCCTTTTTTGGTATTGGAATGAAGATAGTTCTCTTCCAGTCTTTTGGCCAAATACCATATTTCCATATCTTTTCACATAATGCATGATAGATTTTAATGCTTTCTTCTCCTCCCGCTTTAATCAATTCAGCTGGTATCTCATCACATCCAGGTGATTTACCATTTTTCAGGCTTCTTATTGCCCATGAAATTTCATCTAATGAAGGTTCAGGTTCTGCCTCTACTGTTACTGGTTCATGTATATCATTCATATCCTCACTGTCATTCATATCATACATTCTGCTGCAGTATTCCTGCCATCTTCCTAGAATTTGTCTAGATTCTGTTAAAGTATTTCCCAACCTGTCACAAATAACATTTAACTGAGGTTGAAAATTTCTTGTCAATAACTTTTATTTCCTTGAACATTTCGTAATCTCTTCCATTTTTATGATGCTGCTCTATTTTAATACAGCAATCTTGTACATACTGATTTTTATCCTTTCTTTTGTACTTTCTTATTTCTCGTGTTAAAAATTTATACTTCATCCTACTGTCATTGGTTTCTCCTTTCTTTTTCAGTTCCCTTCGTTGTTTTATTAGTTCTAACGTGTATGGTGTGATCCATGGTTTATGTTGCTTAGTCCTGGTGGGTATTAAGTCTTTAGCTGCTGTTATCAAGATATCCCTAGCTTGTACCGCCAGTTCATCAGGTGTCATTTCCTCTTGTACAGACATCAAGACCTCAAAACGGTTCTTCACTTCTACGTTGTATGCATCTGGTATTTTTGTGAGATCAAATCGAAATGGCCTTGGTCCTCGGGTAAGCTTTTTGAGTTTTAATTTCAGATCTGCTTCTAGTAGCTGATGATCTGTATCGCAATCTGCACTTCGCAGGGTTTTTGCAGATGTTATGCTTGATCTCCATCTTCTTTGTATTAAAATGTAATCTATCTGATTTTTGGTAACACCGTCAGGGGATGTCCATGTGAAAAGCCTTCTAGGGTGTTGTTTATAAAGTGTGTTAGCTATTGTTAATTCATTTTCTATGCAAAATTCAATCAATTTTTCTCCTGTTTCATTTCTATTACCCAATCCAAATTTTCCTAAAACGTGTCTCTCATTTTCAGCTCTGCCTGTACCTACTTTAGCATTAAAATCTCCCATTATTATTATTATATCATTCTGATTAATTTTATTTAATGTGTCTTGCAGTATGGCATAAAAATCTTCAATTTCGCCCTCTTCTGCTGTTGAAGTTGGTGCATATACCTGCATGAAAGTTATGTTTTTTGAACGGCCTTTAAGTCTGATAGTTAGGATTCTATCACTAACTGGATTATATCCCATAATAGCTTTTGCTGTTGTTTTATCTAAACAAAATGCCACTCCGCTCTGACCTCTTACATCTCTACCAGAATATACGAAAAAGCTTCCATATTCATTGATAAAATGTCCCTTGCCACTCCAACGATGTTCACAAATTCCTAAGATCTGAATATTTAATCTTTCAATCTCATCACATACTACTTTAAGCTTTCCTTCATACAGACTTCTCACATTCCACGTTCCTATTCGCATTCTGTTTCTTAGTCTGACACAGTGGATTTCCTTGGTAACAGTCAGGATTAACTCCGTCATCACGATTACTAGTACTGACCCCTGTATCACACTCTTCCCCAGTGTTATCTGATCTGCCTGGCCTGGGGGTCTCGCCACCAGATCTCTTCTGTGTTATGTTTTCTTTCATTCTTCTTCTTCTTTCGTTCGCCTGAAATAAGTTATCTATATCAGCAGTTTTGTCTCTTGTATAAATTTCACTGTTGTTGTTAGTTCATTCAGTGGTCCATAGAGTTTACGTTCCACTGTTGTTCTTTCTGGCCAAAAGGTTTGCCTTAATGTGTCAAATTCGGTGCAGTCCTGGAGTACATGCTCTGCGGTCTGGGGCACATTTCCACAGGTGCACATGGCTGATACACCTATCTTGAATTTTGTGTACATGTGGTTACGTAATCGGTTGTGCCCTGTTCTGAGGCGGAAGATAATGACTTGTTCTGGTCTGTCCATAATAAAATAGTCGTCTTGTGCTGGGGCTGGTGGTTTCCTGATCGATTTAATGATTCTTTTCTTTTGGTGGTATGTGACTGGTACATCTGGCTGCTCTTTTTTCGCACCTTCCCCTGCCAGTTGATCAGCTTTCTCATTTCCAGGCACTCCACAATGAGACGGTATCCACTGCATTACGACTCTTCGCTGAACGCTGAGTTGTGTCAGCAGTGTTTGCAATTCTGGTAGTTTCCTAGACTGGAGTGCTTCAAGTACTGATTTAGCATCTGTAAGCATTACCACATACTGTGAGCCAAGGTTGGTATTTAGCAGTTTCTCTGTAGCTATCTTAATAGCCTGGGTTTCTGCATCGTAGTTATGGCAGTACTTCCCGGTTGGTACGCTGGACTTATCCCTAGTACCATCTGGGAATTCGATGTACACTCCAGCACCACCATTTCTAACTGCACTTTCTGCGGACCCATCTGTATAGACTCTGACCCATTGTTCTTGTGGGTATTCTTCATCAATATAACTGAGGGTGGCCATTTTGCGTTGTACACTATCTTGCTCTTTCTTGTCAAATATCCCTTTCACATTTGTCTGGATTTGTACCGTTAGTTTACATTTTTCTCTCCATGGGGTTTGTTCCGGAATACTTTTTAGTGGGCAGCCAATTTCTGGAAGGTCAGGAGTTTGTCTACATATTCTTTTTGCTTGGTGTATAAAGCTGCTTCTTTTTAACCGTCCCAAGGCTAGGTTCTTAAATCTATTTTCCATCGGGTGATCTGGCATACTGAGGAACTTTTCAGCTTGTATTTGCAACTTTGTATCTCTGCGTTCTCTCAGTGCCTGTGTTTTCCCAGCTTTCTCCATTTCTAATATGGGGGTTGATTTCATCCCTCCTGTGATGACTCTGAGCGCTTGATTTTGCACTTTGTCTAACTCCTTTAATGTGGTACTAGATGCTGAACACCATGCAGTTGACCCATATTCCAAGTGTGGAAGTATGCTCTGCTTGTATACTTTATTGAGTATTTTCCCATCTGCTCCCCATGTGGTTCCACTTAGTTTTCTTAGTATTGCTGTCTTCCTCCTGGCTTTGGTTGCTGCCTTGTTGATATGTTTTCTCCATGTCAACCTGTCATCAAATGTGACTCCTAGGTATGTGGGCTCTTTATCATCTCTCAGGGGTATTTCGTTTATTTTGATGGTGCCGGCTTTTTGCTTTGGGGAGAGGGTGAATAGTGTGGTGCTACATTTGTCTGTGTTGATGCTGACACACCATCTATTGGCCCATGCCTCAAGTGCATTTGTAGCCCGCTGTAGTGTTTTTGTGGCTATCGTTGCATGTTCATTGGTGCACCACAGTACCAGGTCGTCGGCGTACATTGCCATTTTGATTCCATTTGGTATCTCAGCAACCAGATCGTTGATAAATAAAAGGAAAAGTGTGGGGCGACAGGACACCACCTTGAGGGACGCCTTGTCGCAGTAGAACTTTTTTACTTTTAAAACCATCTACCTGCACCCGGGCTCTTCTGTTATGTAGATATGCTTTAATCCAATTGTACATTTTTCCATTTATTTTATAGTTTCTCAATTTCTTCAAAAGCCCCTCCTTCCAAACCTTATCAAAAGCTTTCCTTAAATCTATCCATGCCGCGAGTACCAGTTTCTTATCTTGAAAAGCATCCTCTATTTCTTGGGAGAGGTATGTTGTCTGGTCTTCCGTAGAATAGAACTTTCTAAAGCCCGCCTGCTGTGGTGTAATGATGTTTTCACTTTCAATGTACCACTGTAGTCTGAGGTTGGTGATGCGCTCCATTGTTTTACAGAGACAACTTGTGAGGCTGATTGGTCTGTAGTTGGAGGCATTAGAACTGTCTTTCCCAGGCTTTATGAGGGGTATCATAATTGCCTCTCTCCAGATCTGTGGAACATTCCCTGTTGCCCAGCAAGCATTAAATATCTGTAAAAGCTTTGTTTTGGCTACTTTTCCTAAGTTTCTGATCATTTCGTTTGATATACCATCTGCTCCTGGTGACTTCCGCATTTTCAGCTTTGAAATGGCCAACTCCAGTTCATTAAGTGTAATTGGCACCTCTAGCGCCTCTGATGTTATTTCTTTCTGACTTCTAAATTGTGTCTTTTCTTGAATTTCGTGTTTTTTCTCTGAACTGATTTCAATGTCGTTATCTAAAGCAAAAGTGTCCGCAAATAGGTTGGCTGCCTCTTTTCCTGTGACCATGTTTCCATCTTTCTGCAGCGTGATCTTTGAGTTCCACCCTGTGTCTTCATCATTAATTTGTTTCACAAGCTTCCATAACTTTCTTGTGTCTTTTTCAAAGTTCAGCGACCTTGTTTTCTCCTGCCAGCTTTCCCTTCTAACCTGCAGCTTTGCCCTTACAAATTTTGCTTTTGCATGCTGGTAGTTATTGTGATGTTCTTGGTTTGGCCTGGTCTCTGCTATCTTTCTGGATGTTTCTACTTCGTTATGTAAATTTTCTAGCTCATTACTCCAGTATGGCTTATAATGCTTACGGGCACCTCTTGGTATTGATTCTCCTGCTGCCTTTAATACGCATTTGTTAAATTCTTTAACTACTTTGTTTATATCCTGGTCTACGCTGAGATTTCCAAGCAGTATACTGGTACGGTGCTTGAACATTGTCCAGTCAGCCTTCTTGTAGTTCCACCTTGGCAGCGTACTAGTTTCTCTGACCTTCTCATTTTCTACATTCAGGAAGACCGGTCGATGGTCACTGCCTCCCAGTTGATTTCCAACAACTCGTTTAATGTTCCATTCCAGATCTGGAGAGTGAAATGCTAGGTCTGGGGTAGTAGTGGTGTGCCACGACCTCGAGTAGAATGTGGGTGGATCAGTTGGCCTATTAATAAGAACAAATCTGTTCTCATCCTGCCACTCCTCCAGTTTCTCTCCTCTCTGGTCTATATGGTCATATCCCCAGCTTTGTGAGTGGCTGTTAAAGTCTCCACATAGAATCATCTTTTCTTCCACTGAGATTGTGTCTAAAGCCTGGGGACGATCATTTGGGCAGTAATAATTGATCAGGTAGAAGTCTGCATTTCCAGTTTGTAGTTTCAGAATCTGATATTCTGCTCCATCCATAAATACTTTAGTCTGGTTAGCAGTGATATTGTTCCTCACAAGAGTCAATATTCCACCCTTTTTCCTGCCTTTCCGGTCTGATCGGAAGCACTGATAACCTCTGATTTTGAAGACTGTGTCTTCAGTGAGGTGGGTTTCCTGTAGACAGCATATATGAATCTGTTCCTCATTTAGAATATTTTCTAACTCTAGCTTTTTATTTGTAATCCCCTCTGCATTCCAGTGCATTAATTTGACTCCTTTCTTAGTTCGGCCAGATGCTCTATTCTCACGTCCCCTGGCTCCACAGGACATTTGAGAAGGACCTCCAGTAATTTGGGTTGGGCCTCTTCGAGGCAGAGGGCCCGGCACTGCTCCTGCCTGAGAGTCCATCACAGGGCGAGCACCATAACGTTTTGCTGATATAGACATATTTCCATGGCGTGTATGCGTGGCATCCTGATTGCTGTGGTGCGCCTCTTGGCTGGTTGCCTCCGACTTCAGCACCTTGTTTTACTAGGGTAGACTGTGATCATACTCGAGGAGAGAAGGCTCATCCATTCGTCTTTCGCCTTTACCTCGTTTGTTGTCCCATCCAGTTTCCCGCTGGGGGTTGAGACCCCAACCTTCAACTGGATTGCTGGGAAGAACAGGGTCCACCACGTGAAGGTGAGGTAGGCTTGAGCAAGAGAGGCTAATAGACATTAAGAGTCTTGTATTGCGCATCATTGCTCCATTTCATGATTGTTATGGATTCTTGGCAAAATTTGCAGAAGGTAGTTTGACGTATATTATACCTAACATTAATTATTTAAATATAAATAATTATCTCTTAAATAAAATTAGTTTTTAGGACAAAAAAATTAATTGCACCAAAACAATTAAAAATTTTATGGTCACAGTTGCACACTATTGTGTACACATCATCATCATGTGCCTTGCCAACTGGTGTAGGTGCTCATGCGTCTCCACAGATCACAATCCCTGGTTGTCTGGAACAACTCTCATGATGATATCCCTCTATGCCATCCTGGGTACCCCTCACAACTGACAGCTGCTGTTCCGGTCCTGTTGATTTGGTTATCACAAAAATGAAATGTTCATGCAACGATGTTCTTCTGTTGGTAATTTTTTTGAATGACTGGGAGAACGTAGTTATTAACTGGAAAGTGACTTGCTACTTGCTTTGACCTTTAACGTTGCTATTATTTCCCACTCGCAGAACACACCTGGGTACTGCTTCACAAATGTCATGCTGCTTTACCAGTTATTCCCTCAGTTACTTCTGTTGTCAAATATTAAATTTATCAGCTGTTTAGTTCTGGGTTTTCCGTTCTCAAGCCCCATCCCCAATGTTGCTCTTTGCATCAGTCTTGACTTATATCAACTCTGTTTTCCCCTCTGTTCTGGTGTACAGTTAATATGAACAGAAATATCGACGAGACATGGCTATGACATAATTACTGTTTATTGCTGTGTAACAAAGGTGTTGTCCAGTCATTGTCCTTGGTTCTCATTCGTAGTTTCAAGACTCACTCATGACTGACTGCCACAATAGGAATACAACTTGACTAAAAGATTCACTTACTTTGCAGTTTGTATGTTTTATTTGCGCTGGTATCTTGCATCTGAATCACAGTACGATAAATATTCAGTCGCTCGACGTTAAAATTCAGTGACTTCTATTCAGCCATTTCCTTGTGTTCCAGGTCCTTGCTCCCTCTGGGAAATCACTGTTCATTCAATTACTCCACTCCATCAACCTGCCTCTCATACTGTCAAACACCGACTGACTCCTTTCTCTTTTCTCAATTTCAAACCTTTGTTGTCATCCCAAGGATTTTTCTTGCAATGGTTCATTCACACACAGGAAATCCAAAGCTTACCTTTTTTATGCTTCCCCTGCTTAACTGGCCCTCGAATCTTAACTCACAATACTGGAGAAACCTTTTAGGATTCCAACTCATTACAGCTGTGAAACCATACGATTCCCACTCATTACAGCTGTGAAACCATACGATTCCCACTCATTACAGCTGTGAAACCAATTTTTTGTGTGTGTGTGTGATGACAACCTTGTAATTGCTCTTACTGTTGACTTGCAGTATAAATACCTTATTATTTTTATTCTTTAGATTCTTTTTAAAAAGTGACCCTGGCTGCCAGGTTGACGTAGTCTAAAATGAGTACCAGGTAATGTCTTGGGAAGTAAAGACGGCCAGTGTGATGCTGGCCACATCACTCATTAAATCTGATTGGTTTATACAAGTATACTTTAAGCACCATATGCCAGATGTGTTAAAGGCGTGCAAAGGGTCTTTTACTTGTTTACTTTTTATTTTTGGAAACTTTTTCTTTGACACTTTCTAATCAGTTACTGACTTAAAATGAAAAGCATATTTTTGCTTAGTAATTTTGTTTTTGAGAAATACTGTACATTTGATGTATAATCATGTTTTCTTCAGATACTGAATATGTTGTAAAGTTACAGCTGGCTGTGTTGTCTGTGATATATAGAAATACACAAACTGTTACTAGAAAGCTCAGCGTAGAGAAAGATATTTAAAACAACAAAACATTTTGACAAGTCATCATTTGACAAAACAACAGAATTATAACAATTGGGAAGGTCAGCAACCAGAAATAAAAAATTTGAAAAATATGGCCAGGAAGAGCAATTATAAAACAAAACGTAAAGGAAGGGTGGAAATGAATTTAAAAGGAAAGGAAAAAAGGCAAAAGCTGAAAATGTTGAAATGACACATGAGGTGATTTTCCGAGGATAGATGGCTGGTTTGATTCCTGGAGCAGGATTTTGTGGCATAAACTGAAACAACAGTTTTGCCTTTTTTTGGTCAGAATGTTTACATTAGTTTATAACTATTTTGACTGTTAGATTATTTTCCTTTTCCTCCTTTGAGCTTTCTACGTATTAAAAAAAAAATTGCTGAGTTGCATCTAGATATCAACTCGATTTGACTGCGGTCCCTTCTATTTTTGCCTGTGGTATAAGTTTGTTAAACCATATTAGCAGCTTTTCTGCTATTACATTCACCTGCAATTGTTGGCATTTTTGTTGTTATATTTGCTGGGAGTTGTTAGTATTTTGTTATATTTACCTGTAGTTGTTGTTAGGTTTGTTGTTATTTTTACCTGCAACTGTTGATTACCTGCAACTGTTGACATGTTTTTATTATATTTACCTGTCAGTTTTGGCATGTTTGTTGTTAAATTTACCTGCAGTTGTTGATATGTTTGTTGTTATATTAACCTGCAACTGTTGACATATTGTTGTTATATTTACATGTCAGTGTTAGCAGGTTTGTTGTTATATGCACCTGCAGTTGGTGTGTTTGTTGTTATATTTACCTGTAGTTGTTAATATGTTTGTTGTTATATTTACCTGTTATTATGTTTACCTGACAATATTGGTGTGTTTGTTGTTATATTTACCTGCAGCTGTTGGTGTGTTTGTTGTTTTATTTACCTGCAGCTGTTGGTATTTCTTTTATTTACCTACGGCTGTTGGTGTTTCTGTTGTTAAATTTACCCGCAACTGTTGACATGTTGTTATTATGGTTACCTGACAATGTTGGTGTTTCTGTTGTTTGTCTGCGGTTTTTGGTGTTTCTGTTGTTATATTTATCTGCAGTTTATTGCATGTTTGTTATATTTACATGCAGTTATTGACATGTTTGTTGTTATATTTGCCTGCACTAGTTGGCATGTTTATTATTATATTTACCATTCACTGTTAGCGTGTTTGTTGCTATATTTACCTGTCAATGTTGGCGTGTTTGTTAAATTTACCTGTCAGTTTTGGCGTGCTTATTGTTATATTTAATTGCAGCTGTCTATGTGTTTGTTGTTATATTTACCTGTAGCTGTTGGTATTTTTATTGTTATCTTAATCCGTCAACATTGGCATGTTTGTTGCTGTATTCACCTGCAGTTGGTGGCATGTTTGTTATAGTTACATGACAATGTTGGTGTATTTGTTGTTATATTTACCTGTCAGTGTTGGTGTGTTTGTTGTTATTTTTACCTGTCAATGTTGGTGTTTTGTGTTTTATTATGTTCAGCAGCAGTTGTTGGTATGTTTGTAGTTGGCGTGTTTAGTGTTATATTTACCTGCCATTGTTAACTATTTTCATTTTCTGTGCTTCACATCTGTAATTGCATTTATTTAATACAAAAGTCATAGATTCATATACTCTTACTTTTAGTGTTTTATCTGTATAGGTTGATATTGCACAGCTGCAAAAATGCTTGGTAACAAAATACTTGAGAAAAGTATTTTTCAATATTTCTTGCTTTGGAGATTATATAAATACTTTTTTATAGTTAATTTGGAATAATTTTATGTGTGTTTTGTTTGGACATATTTTGTCATTTGCCACACTGAACAAAACAGACAGTCATGTTCCTGTACAAACATATGTGTTAACATGTTCTTGATAAGTAAGACTGATGACTGTATTCAGTGACACCGTCTCTACTCATCCACCTGTGTCACTTTTATTTCTAATATCCTCTGATTTTCTCATGTGTAAAAAATTCCTTTATACCATCTCATCTCATGCCAGTCAAAACAGATGATGATTTCTCCTTTGTGAATACTCAACTATTTTTGTGAATTAGGCTTCTTGCTGTACTTTCATGTAGTTCTGCACTGCATTCTTTAACATATGCCAGAGAAACCACATCTCTGGCCTCTTGTATCTTTCTTACAGTTTTAGTTCTAATATCATCCTCATCTAGCAGGCCCTCCTTTACATAGTGTAAACATTCTACTGACTGTAGTCCAGGAAGAGGAGGAGGGGGACTTTAATAACAAATAATGATAATAATAAATATGCATCCTTTTGTTGTCTTTGCATCCGGTTGCTTCTGCTGAAAAAGTCATATATTAAATAGCTGCATTTTATATGGTTGCAACTACCCAGGCATAATGTTATAAACTGCATTATACAATAAATGCAGCACTGAGTCTTGTCTTTTTTATCCTAAATTAATACATGGTCTAGTGATTGATTATGGATGCTTAGGGAGATTGTGTAGGAACATTCCAGATAATTCTGTCTTTCTGTACCAGAAGATCTGACATCACATGCACATAGTGGACATTGTTGTTGGTAGCACCTTTCCATCTTTCCGGACAATACCTAATTTATCGTGCCATATAGAGGCATGAGACCCATGTCCTTGGTGATGCTGAGTGTGACTAGCAAGACCAATCCATGTTGGGGAAAGTCTTTGTTGCCACCCAAGACCCACTCATGTTGGGGAAAGTCTTCGTTGTTGCCCAAGACCCACTCATGTTGGGGAAAGTCTTCGTTGCCGCCCAAGACCCACTCATGTTGGGGGAAGTCTTTGTTGCCACTCAAGACCCACTCATGTTGGGGGAAGTCTTTGTTGCCACCCAAGACCCACTCATGTTGGGGGAAGACTTCGTTGCAGCTAAGACCAATGAGAACCAGGGTTAAAGTTGATCCTCTCCTTAGTGCAAAGCCTGGACTGTATTGCAGAGACCATGTCTTGCCCATGCTGCATGATTTATTTCTCAGCCTGCCTTCTTTACTCCAAAGGAAAAGTAACACCAATACAAAGTGGACAATAACCACACATAAACTTCCCAAGTGTCAGGGAGATTTGATACAATCTGTGCTACATGTTGAAATAAATAGCTAGATTTCTTAGTATGCTCTGATAAAATGTTGAAGATACTAAAGCGACACAGTTCTTAAGCTGAGTTAAGTAAGATCAATGCATCAGTTCACTACCCACAGGTACAGAGCTAGCCAGTCTATCTGCTTGTTTCCAAAGACGATCATTACATACAATACTTCTTAAAACTATACTTCATTAAAATATATACAAAATGTGTAAAACAAATAACACCACTTCAGATTTTATTTGCAGAAACAAGGGATTTATTTTGGAAAAACTAATTAATTTAAAAGTTTTCCATATGTTTTTTATAGGAAAGTTATGTAAACACAAACAATACACTGCACAATTGTTTGGCTGGCATATTTCGATGTATGACATGGACAGTGCGTTCTGTGCTTACCAGACAAATGAAAAAAAGTGAAGAAAATGAACAATCCACGCTTATGTAAACAGAAAGAGTTCCTTATAAATTTGAAGTTACCCTTGTGTTACATGGGTATTGTAAACTTCCAGCGATTAAACAAACCATGGAGTGTACAGTGGAATTGAACTAGTTTTTATGCTTTGTTATATGTTTGTGTAAATCTTCAGTGATGCCTGCATCTGACAAGATAAGTGAAATTTGCCTGGCAATAAATTGTGCAATGTGTTTGTGTCAGCATTATTTCATCTACAGTTTATCTACCAGTATATAAAATCACTTTTCAGAAGCCAATCAGGCAAGTGTGTTGCTTCTCCAATAGAGCAGACTTGTCTTTACTGGGCGGTGATTGGACAGTTTATTTAGAAATTGGAACCTCTGCAGCTGATAAATGGTTGTTGGCACTGCAAGAGATATAAAGCATATGTTATCTTATATGTATAAAATTAAGCAGCCAAGGACCTTTTTCACGCCTTCAGCGTATTCAGCACACAGTGCTAGACCTATATTGTTATAGCCCTATTCATACTCAATAGGTTACATGGTCAGCATGATACCAGGCTGCCTTTACTTCCCAGAGCATTGCCCGGTAGTCAGGTTAAAGATTTTGAAAGGGAAAATCAACCTCAATGATAATGTGAACCCTAGACTTTTAGGCCTACTAATAAGTGTCTGTGCACTACTCTATTGCGAATCCCATGTCATATTTATATAAAAGTACAGATAAAGAGACAGAGGAAGACAACATGAGAAGGTTCTAGACAGCTTTTTGACATGACATGGAGAGTTGTCTGCACAGGAACTGATACACGCTATTGGAATTTGCAGATTTTGGAGAGGCATGATTGCCCACACTAGACGGCAAGGCACTTGAAGATAATAATGACAGATATATAATACAACTGCTGACAAATAAATATTTAAAGCAAGTGAAAACATATAGCCATATAAAGTACACGTGTAAGCTGCATGAAATAAACAAGCAAGTCAAAACAACTTAGAAATTATTTCACTAAACAGAAACTATGACTAGGAAAGAAATGAATTCACTAAACATTAACAATGATTTGGAAAGAAATGAATACACTCAGCATTAACTATGGCTAAGAAAGAAACGAATTCACTTGGCATTAACTATCACTAAGAACGAAATGAATTCACTCAACATTAACAATGACTAAGAATTGAATTTACTCAACATTGACTATGACTAGCTCTTTCAGGACCACATTTTTTCTGGAGTTTGGACAGCATTAATTTTGAATTCTATTACTGCATCACAACAAAGCTAAAACCTTCCTGAAGAAAAAGTATTGGCTGTATCAGGACATATAATATATCAAATTAAAGATAAATGAGTGCAGAATAAATCTAAACTAGTTAAGTGTCAGTATAACAACAAAACATTTTAAAATCACACAACATTCAAGAATGTTAGACACAAATTGAAATTACTAACATAAAAAATGTTGTGGTCACCTTATTGTTTACTTGTTCAACAACACTGCTATCCAATACTAAGAATTCACATGCCTTCTCTGTTCAATTATGTATCAGCTAGTCTTTATTGGAAACAGTTATTTTAAAAACTTTGGATGTTATGATCATTTTTTTAATGACACGTCATTTTCACAACAACCTAAAAAATCCAGGGGAAAAGCTGATCAAAACATTGATCTGATTGAAATATTTTGTGAAATGTTCATATCCTAAACTAAATTATCTCAGTAGATTTGTCACTTAGATATCAATCATAAATCAAGACTGTTGTCACTGTCTAGCAGAGATTCATTAATGATAGAGCAGTATGAACAGTTCCAGACCTTTTCCGTTATCATTTAGTATAAAAAAATCACGTACAAATTAAATCCCATCTAAAAATTGTTTTTTTTTTTCAAAATCATGAAATTATGTACCGACAAGGATGAACGTCGCAAACGAAAGAACTGCCTGTTGTTAATCATAGTTGTTCAAAAACTTGTTCATAAAAGTTCGTTTTCACTACAAACAGAAGAAAAATAGAGTGTCTCTATCATGATCCAGTATACTGGTGATACGTCTTTAATGGATATACTTTATCGCCAGTATATTGGCTAAACGTCTGTAAAGAGCTCTAGGAAAGAAATGAATTCACTCAGCATTAACTATGGCTAGGAAAGAAATGAATTCACTCAGCATTAACTATGACTAAGAAAGAAATGAATTCACTCAACTTTAACTAGGAATTTCAGTTGGGGAGAAAAGTAAACAACGCCGACAGATACAAACAACCAACCATCAGCATGAGTCTTTTTCATAGAAATACAACCTGATGTGCACATGTCTGAGATACATACCCACCAGCTGCCAGTTTTTTCAACCACTAATACAACGAATCAAAATCTCAAACAGCATGCTGGACAGGGGGAAAGGACCTTGTTACTTACGGCCCGACACAGATAAAGTTGCAGTTGCTGTTGCAATTTTCATCGTTCCAACGGTAGTTGAGACGTTGGAACATGTTCAGGCAATTCTCAACTGCAATGGAAACAAAAGACTATTTTTTATGTAAGTTAAACTGATGATGTGTAAAAAGTTTTTGTTTAGAGTCATCCATGGTGAAGTGGTCAAGCCATGTTCCTCAAGCTCTGAAGGTCATGGATTCGTTTCACGGCTGTGTCGTTTCAGTCACAAGTGCAAACGTCATACCACCATCGACCTTGACTCTCTCCGTTCTTCTCTGTTTGCATCTTTAATGTGTCCAAAGATTCACCGTAATACTCTGTTTTCGAAAATTTGTAATGAGGCTTCGTCTCTTTTAGTTGTCCTTATTTCCAACAGCCGATGCATCGTCTTAGACTTTGCTTGTTTGCGTCACAGCCTCCTTAGCTCCTGCTGAAGCACGGTCGCGGTTTGCCTACAACTCTTGTATGGTTTTATCTTATTTTCTTTGTAACCCCTCCCCCCCCCCGCCTCTTTTTTTCCCTTCTGTTATTTGTGTACCCACAGCTCTTGCAGTCTGGTCGCGGTTGCCGATCTATAATAATGATTTTTAGTCATTTACTAACATTGCCTGTCATCGGAGCAGAGCAGTCAGTATATCTCAGTCTGGTCCACTGCTCGCCCGCTTTCCACAGTAGCTGGACTAGAAACCCCTCAGCGTGTTCGTTTTCTCTTGCACCTCCATATACTGGTACTTTAACTAAAGGTGATCGGGTTTCGACCTACTTCTCCTTCGACTTCTTCTTCTCATTCTTTTTCTTCTTCTTCTTTTTTTCTTCTTTTTCTTCTCTCCCTTCTCCCCCTCCTCCCCTTCTCCTCCTCCCCTTTCTTCTTCCTACTCCTTCCTCCTTCTCCTAATCCTCCTCCTCCTCCTCCTTCTTCTTCTTCTTCTTCTTCTTCTTCTTCTTCTTCTTCTTCTTCTTCTTCTTCTTCTTCTTCTTCTTCTTCTTCTTCTTCTTCTTCTTCTTCTTCTTCTTCTTCTTCTTCTTCTTCTTCTTCTTCCTCCCCCTTCATCTTCTTCTTCTTCTTCTTCTTCTTCTTCCTCCCCCTTCCTCTTCTTCCTCCTCCTTCCTCCTCCTTCCTCTTCTTCCTCCTTCTTCCTCCTCCTCCTCCTGGCCTATGTCACGTGGTTTTAGTAATCATGTGTGTCAATTGCCTTTTTGTTTTCGTGACTATTAATCGTTTCCGATTTAAATGTTGTTCCGTCTCATAATGCTAAACTATTAATTTTCTTGCTTAGTCTTCCCCTGCCTCCCCAACTTCAACTTTGCCACAAATTACTCCAGTTTTGCACTTCTCATGCGCCTACCGGTTATTGTCTCTGATGCAGTAATAAGTTACTTGCTTTTACTTACCATTATTAAGGTTGTTTGGTTCACCCCCGCTCCAGTTGGTGAAGTTGCTGAAATCTCTCCTGTTTGTCCACTTCCAATCTCCCTCTCTGAAAATATCCGTTGCGCCAAGCCATACACATGTGCCTAGAATTTTGAACGAGATATGATCGTATATTTGAAAAAGATTGGAAACAAAAAGAACGGGGTGGGGGTGGGGGTGGTGGTTCAAGGAAGATCTATAACACAGGATCGCTGACACAAAGACAACTTGTACGAGAGAGCGACGCAGAGATGCGGATGGGTAGGTTTCACATTTTCTGAGGAAACGGAGAGGAGGGGACAGCGGACCTAGACTTGTTTATGTGCGCAATAACAAGGTTGAATTTCAAAAAAAATAAAATATCGGTTTGAAATTTAGTGAAATGTATAAACAAATACTTGAGAGAAAATGTCCATACATGGTGTGTGTGTGTAAGGGATGAGAGACAACCTATTCACACCGTTTTGAAGGGGGTGTGGGGGGGGGGGCGTTGAGCACTCCCTAAATTTGTTTGCGAAGGTTGCCATGTTGGGGGGGGGGGGGGGGGGGGGGGGGCTGAGGTTCCAGACTGGAGGCCTACTATCGATAGGGATGCAAAGAGTTGCCAGGCTCTAAACAATTCAGAAATATGTAACATACCAGACTAGGTGAGACATCTCTAGACACAAGAGGGTGTTTAGTGTTAGTTGTATGGATAACTGCTCATGTGGAAATACAAGTACATGGTAACGAAATTGCAGATAGAGAATCAACAAAAAGGTAGATCCAATAAAAAATATTGTTAATACAAGTATGAGCACATGGAACATCAAATGATTGGTTTATATATATATATATATATATATATATATATATATATATATATATATATATATATCAGAGGAATGGTCCTTAAATTAGGACCAAAGCCTGAATGATAGACATTCATATAAGTTTCTAAAAGACGAAGTCAGAAAACAGATGAACTTAAAATATGCAATCGCAAATTGCATATACTATATCGTGGGTGGCTCTTCTTTACTTGACAGGAAGATATTATGTAATCGATGCCAGAAATGCAACAATATAGAGCACTATTTGCTAGTGTGGTACTACAACAGTTTTTTCCATGCTCAGTCTACGAGGGCTCAGGTGGCTGGGTCACACCTGGAGAATGGAGGATGGCAGAGTCCCTAAGGACATTCTTTATGGTAAATTAAAGACAGGAAGAAGATGTCGAGGCCGACCTCTACTAAGGTATAAAGATGTGTGCAAGCGGGACATGAATGATACAGGTATTGACGTGGACTTATGTGAACAAAATTCTATGGGCTGTGTTGTGTGGAAAGGGCATATCAGGAAGAGAATGAGAATGAAGGAAGAAATAATTGCAGAAAGGATGAGAGCTGAGCGTCTGAAAAGAAACGGATTAAACACACATGTGGACAACAACAGTGCTGAAATCCCATGCTATCATTGTGGAAGACTTTTCTTGATACGGGCGGGTCTTGCTAGTCACACTCGCCATTGCCATGGGCTGTGAGTCCCATGCCTCCTCATGGCGCAATATAACACTATGGTCTGGAAAGACGGAAAGGTGCCAGTCAATCATTTTCTAGTGTAGGAAACACGAAAACCAAAGGAAGCCTTTCAATGGCTACTTGAATCTCTGTGACCT